>JAMKCH010001926.1:0-54521 GCA_023653785.1 Ophioderma brevispina
ATAAGCTTTTCTCAAGATATTTAAGTAACAAATGATAAAACTGAAGGTGCTGGAATCACATGCACCCTAAGCATAGAACTTACAATCTCAGCTACGGGGTGGCGGACAAGATTCAAGTAGATTTATTTCATAGATCATCCCATACAATCCATGATTTGATATCAAAGATTGTAAGAAAGCAGTATTTTATTAGGTCAGCCAGTTTATTTCACAACATATTTATACTATTAATCACATTTAATAAGAAAGATTAAAATTTACATATTGCCCTACACTAAAATTACAACTGGCAGGATTAAAGCCTAGGACAAAGAGATACTCCCCCGACCAGCGAGTCTCTTGCAATGCGAGTTAAAAGTGGGGATGGAACATGAACGAGACCAACGTACCATAGAAAAACGAAAATTAACAATTCAAAAACTGGTGGTTCATCCATGTAGTGTTCAAATTTGGCACAAAATACTGAACGACGGGGTCAAATAAACAATTTTAAACTAGATTTTTCTTTAAATCAGTTTTGAGTTTGACATCATAACCCGAGTATTTGATGATAGTTTTCAGGGTTGATATGTGTCAAAAGAAAGATAAAACCCCTGCTACCTATTTCAAATGGCAGCAATTCAACTTTCATACCTTATCAGAGGCATTAACAAGGCTGGTGTATTTGTTAAGAAGTTTTGAGAATTGGGCGCTCTGATATTTTTGTATCGAAGGGATTGTAAGCTCAATAATGGCACAACTTCTTCCGTTTAGACCAGTGCGACTAAATCCGGTCCGGGCTTTTGAGAAGTGGCAAATATCTGGGGTATGGTTGTTGTTGTTATGTTTGGCCAGAAACCATTGCCAGATCAAATATTGTTGAAGGTCGGGTGAAGTCTTTAAATAGGGAAACCAAATCAGGCAACCGAATCGTGGACGCCATGTGTTTATCCTAACCTTGATCAGACATAGGCTTGCCCACAATTTAGAACATGGTTTAAGGTATGAGTATTCTTATACAAGAGGGCACTTGATGTTATTTTACGACCTTAAGCGCCACCTACCAATGTTAGCTAGCGTTGGGAAGAGAATCTGTGCATTCATTGAGCACAAATTGGAGAGCTCCTTTTGGGAGTTCATACATGAATCGAACGCTTCCAAGTGAAACACGAATTTTCGAGGTGTAACATTTGCAGGAACGTTACCCTGGACAACCAGATCCTTACGTTGTTATTCCAACGGAGACGAATTCTTCAGTAATAGATCTTTGACCTTAGCAACTATGTTCCTTTTTTAGAGTTCTGGATAGTTTGGCAACTAGGGGATTTTCTTTTTTTTTTAAGAGAGCCCATCTAGCCTCATTGTAGAGGGTTGACTATACTCCGTAGAAATTTTCTAGTGAGTAACTTTATCTTCCACCCAATTCGGATAACAGGGCATCCTGAACTTTTGAATCTAAACTCCTTTTAAGATGCACAAACGCTGCTGCATGACATTCGGTTATAATATAGAATATGTTACGGAGTTCCAGAGACCCGATCTATGAGGGGGTCCTGGCGAGTGTACCTGATTTTGGAATCTGTAACCATTTCTTATATACCATTGGACAATGCATCAAGTTTTGGAAGATCGGAGCTGTAAAGTTCATGGGGACTGGTAAAGATAGAGTCTAAGCGAATAGAAATAGAATTAGAAATTACTGACAAAACCATTAGAAAGAGCTAATGAAAATAGTAAATCAAATAATTCTTTTTTTGAACTGTTGGCACAAACATAATTACTTGAAGAAAGAGTCTGGATGAGCTTTCTCAATCCATTTATCCTATACGAAGTACACAGAAAAATTTTCTTGCGTCCAAGTGAACTCATTTGGGCATATTTTTTTCGTGAGTCAGCGGCAAACTGACTCATTTCTAGAAACAACTGAAGTCGAAAATGACTCACTCAACTTGGTAAACAGAGTCAAAAGTGTAGTGGAATCACTTGAAACATAGTATTGACTCAGTGGATACACTTCACATGCGTCCAGATCGACTTTTGACTCACTTCGTATGTATGAGTCAAACCGTAAGCGAGGAAATGTGGTCCAGGTGCAAAGCAGATGCATGTACAGTCCCAATTGCCTTAACCCTCGTCAGATTTACAATTATAATTAAGAATACACCATCACTGACACAAAAGAATTTATATCATTAAATGAGTGGACTCATGATAAGCATTAAGATTTTGGTTAATGTGGATTGCTTCTCGGATTAGGGCTGAAATTATGTGCATGTTTTTTGTTAACTGCACGCGAACCCATTGCACATACTGGGTGAAATTGGGGGAAGCTTTCCGCGCGCGCAGCACACTATAGATCTCTGGTGTTCGGCATCGGTATGCCATAAGAGCCTTTGACGTCAGTATTTTCATTTATTTTTCAAAATATCAACTTCAAGTTTAAAAAATTTAAGTCTGGAGTTCATGTGACATGGCCGGTCATCTGATTCTACTTGTTGCGTGCATTAAACATACTCATGAGGCAAGATAATTGTGTAATTTGATCAGCAGTCACGAAACAGGAGCATAACTCAGTGAGTCAGAAGACCCGCATGTTTCAAATCTGAGTCTTTGGGACTAATTTACATAAGCAAGTGCGTCGCTACAGAGACCAAACTATGACTCATTAATGGTAATGAAATGGAGTCTTTGACTCAACTGGATTTAATCGGAGTCATTCGACTATCACATCTGAGTTACATGACTCACTAAAGTGACTCAGCTAGCATACAAAGTGCATCACTACAGAGACAAATAAGACTCACGTATCTGAGTCAACTGACTCAGTAAATATTTTGTGTGTACTCAGAAGCATAAAAATAACAACGGAATGTAGATTTTAAGATGTACCGTGGCTTTTATCTTAATGAGCACAGGCGATATGAATACAGGTTTTACACCCTCTAATTAAACGCTTATAAATCATGTACAAACACACCATCAAGAAAACTCTCCTTTCATAGCTATCATTCGACCGGTACCTTACATGTTAGGTTTTCTCAGAAGATCTGATACTGTCAGCCGGTCAAGCATGGAAATTGCAAGGGTTGACCAGCTCTTGGTGACTGGTGAGAAATCGGCACCCAACAAAATCACCCCATCAGTCAGTGAGTATTGGGAGAGGGGGAGCAGGGGGGGAGGGGTGTCACGTGCCCGGGCGCCACCTCAGGGGCGCTGAAATGACGCCGTGGAAAATAAAAATGACAGTAAGCCGCGTCTTCAGATAATCGAGATAACTGAGAGCTCTCCTAAGGCACGCAAACCTGATAAAAACTACGAGAGCTCCCGGGGGCTCCGGCCTCTGGACCCCACCAGAGGGAAGTATAGATCATTTGCTTATGCGCATGAGATAACTTAGAGCTCTCTAGCCTTTCATCAAGACGTGCGCTTTATTTGTATTTCCTACAGTCCCTGTACACGATGTGGTATAGCGACATTCCACGGCAAGTCTCTTGAGAATCGTATTTACTCAAAATTTTTTGTGATTTGTTTTTTCGGGATCAATCTTCTGTAACCTTTCCTGGAAACTGATTTGGCAATACAGACTAAGGCGACGTATGAATACATTGCGGTCAAATAAATTTCTACTTATAAAACCGTCCGGGGCATTGTTCTGTGTTACTGTCGGGTATTTATTTGTCCTTGTGGTTAAGAAAGGTTCAGTTGAAAGATAAATCTTGGCAAGAGACTCAGTTAATTACGTACATCTCCCCTTATGATGACCACACAATAACTTGATGATGACCGCACTACTTTGATTGACATTATGCCTGCACAGAACTATCCCTTTTGAGCAAGAACGCCTCGCTCCGCTCTTGCCCGACACGCGCCTCGGTGATACTGGTTGATAACAAGATCTCTCCGAGGCACTCAACATAACTAAAAACCCGCAACCTTTAGGGGGGCCCCTCCCCCTGGAACCCGCAAGGGGCAATATTTCACCTGCTTTCATCACGGGAAAGCGATAACGGAGAGCTCTCCGGATGCGCGTAACATGCTAAAACCCAGGAGCTTCATGGGCGCTTCCCTTGGAACCCCCCGCTAAGGGCAGTATAGTTGATCTACTTTCGAGCTAATGAGATAGACAGCTTTCGAGCCACTCAAACATATTTAAAATCGCGATTCTCCCGGGGGCTGAGCCAGGGGCAGTATCAGAGTTAGTAAAAAAACCCTCAGAAAAGATTTTTCTTGAAGGTTCAACGTTATAATTTGCTTAAAGTTTGCTTGATAGTTTACAATGGATAAAAATTTGCTATTAGAAGATTTTTATTGGTGTGTCGGAAATTCTGTTCAGAAGCTCTGTCAATTTTGCGGCGAGACCCAAGAAATTTCCCGTTGGCCAATTTTAGCAATACACTGCGGAGGGACTGACACCGAAGTATACAATAACTCATTGTAGCCAAAGGACATTCACACCTGCAATTTGAGTTGTATTTATTTTTCTAAAAAAACATATCAGTTTGAATAAAACGGCTATATAAGTATCTTTCAACAACAAGACAAAATGTTCAATTTATAAATAGTTATTGAAAAATCAATTAATAAGTTTCGCGGGCACCTCCCCCTGACCCCCCAAGGGGCTTGGTTCGAGAGCACCATAAGGGCATAAGGCGGGCCTCTATGGTGGTATATCGTTGCCCTCCGTTGCCCATCCGGGATCGCTCTTACTCGCCTAGGAGCGATCCAGGATTGTCAATGGAGGAAGGATCGAGGTAGGATCGATCCAGGATCAGATCTAGGAGCGATCCAGGAGCGATCCAGGAGCGAGGTCATGCGAGGGCCGAGACCGGCAAAATGTCCCGCAAAAAATGCAGCGTGCTGAAGGCGTGAGTTTCGAACCGTAAACATAGCAAAGGAGACTTGTATTTTCTGATATATGTAAAAAAACATCATAGAAAGTCATAGGATGGATGATTTACCCCCAAGGATTTAGGTTTTATCATGTATTAACAGTTCAGATTTGAGAGAAATAAAGACAAACGAAGCAATTTAGATCGATTTCCCCCTGTGGATTTTCAAGGGAAACTGTCACCGCAATGACACATGAGGGACTTTGATTTGCCAATGATCCAATAGAAATGCCAGTGACTGTTAGCCGAAATTTACCGGGCTATGCCATGAAACGGGACCGGTTCTTTCGGCAGATGCCTGCCGTACGGCAGGGTATCTGCCGTAACGCCCGGTTTGTTTCGGCAATAATTCATGCCGAAAATGGGGGCTACGTCATTTACCCTGCCGAAAAGGCAGCAGGGTACTTGCCGAAACAAGGGGTTATCCCAGTAGTTCGCACAGAGGGAGGGGATCCTTATTACAGCGTGCCGGTTGTGTGGAGTAAACTAAGTTCTTATGTAGTTGGCTTGTACGGACACAGGATGACACGAAATAGGTGTTCAGTGACTCAGCTCGTAGACAGGGGCTCAGATTGCTTTTAAAAACTAATAATTTAGGGCATGTCATTATGTACAAGGGAGGGGGCCGCCCGCAGAAATTGAACGATGTGTTTGGAACATGCAAAACCCCCATGTGAAAGTTGACATAAGCCCTATTGCATAGACATCAGAATCCATAGGCGCTACACCCATCGGCCATCCCACACAATTTTCATCATATGATGTACTGTGAGATGCATATAGTGCTGGGTTTAATGAATAAAAATTTAACATGACAACCCCGACCCCCCCACAGGAAAAAATAAAATCACATAACCCCTTCCCCACTTGTCAAGTAGAAATTCACATAGGTCTAATCCCAATATTTTTACTCACGCACCGGACCCTAATAACAAAACCCTAACCTAATTAATAAACCCTAATCTTAACCCTAGCCTCCTATAGGCCCTATAACCCAACCCTACATCTAACCCGTGTTGCAACCGGCCTAATCAATAAAGGGTGCCTTGACAATGGGAAGCCATATGTATTAGTGAATGCATTAAACGTATACATTGTTTCAGAATTCGGCTACCTTGCCTAAACGAACGTTTAGCAACGGGGATCTAATGGGTCTATGCGGGTATGCTTTGGCGTTACAAATCGTATTTACGTTACTATTACATAAATGCTTTTCCTAAAATGCCCAAAAGTCGGATTTTAATAAGTTGCATGTAGAATTGTCCTAAAATCATGAAAAATGCGTAAACAACGTGCTCTACACATCAAGAGCACGTTATTTTTCACTTCCCTTCTCCTCTGCCGATTGCCCCGGTACTTCGGCAATTCTGAGAGGCGGGAACTTCGGCACCCGGGTATTTCGGCACCCGGGTGTTTCGGCACAACAGTACTTACGCTGTAAGGGATTCTTAGATGACGAGCTCTTTTTAACGCTCAAATTAAAGAGAGAAGAAAAATGGCAACAAGTAAGTAAGACTAAGAGTGCATTTGTTGAGTATAAAGTTAATTTTCACTCTAGGTACCAGGGTCCCTTCCAACCCGCACTAGGCCAGCGTGGAAGGGTAGGCCGAAATCCAGCATGGAAACATGTTGAGGCTTTCGTCCAACAGTGGACAGACAATAAGGCTGATGATGAACACCTGTTGTGTTTTAGCTATCTTTTGTCAAGCGTTTTCAAAGGCGATGATTTTTTTCTAGAATAATGTGTTGATAGTTCATACTTAAGCTAAAAGCATTATTTTTAACACGGAGAAAGTTATTTTTCCCCGTAAATTTATTTAGAAATGCCATCAACATTTAGAGTTATGATTTATTCCGTTTTTATTTAAAATTACGATATAGGCCTACGTTATGCATTTACACTCTCCGTTAAGGTGGTATTAGGTAATTTTTCAACCGGCGATGATTAAACATTTTTAGCTTTTCTTTCCAAGATTCATCTCGCTGCAATGATAGACCATTTGCACGATCCCCATAGTACATCTCGTATTGTGCCCATTTCCATCCGGGAACTTGTACCAGAGTTCATGTTTACAAAAATATTTGTTCGTTCGCGTCGCCGAACAGTGCCTAAAATTACAATACAAAGTACCTTTTCACGTGAAGTTAATCTTACAAAAATGTAGAAGAATATAAAAAGGATCAAAAAAAGCGAGCACTGGTGTTTTGAAATTAGCTACAAAGTGATATTTCGATCGTAACTGTGCCTACTTGACCTGCCCGGACGATTACACACTATAGTGCAAACGTACTGCCCTTAACCATGGTTACCGGTGGGAAAGGAGATAGGTCCTTCCGGAACCTACATCCGGCCTCCATAGACGAACACCGGAATACAGCGTGAAATTATTGTTGTACTGAATGTCAACTGAATCGCTTGCCCTATTGTTCACCATTGGTTCCCGGACTGTGAGACCGTCGGACAATATCTTCCTCTGCACACTGACCGGCTGAGGGCCGGTACAAGTTCCCTTATGGAAAGGGCACAATACGAGATGCATTATGGTAATCGTGCAAATGGTCTATTGGTTGCTTGAAAAAAAAATACCGTAAGATTGACAGGCTTCACGCAGGTGCATTGATACCGGCAGGTCCGAACGGTGTCCATCCAAGGATTGGTAACGGAGGCAAGAGTGAGGCAGAAACGATCCAGATCGCTCCTGGAGCGACCCAGGAGCGATCATCACCATGCCGCATCACAGAACCCGACGCAGGAAGCGATCCAGGAGCCCTCATGGAGCTATCCTGGATCGATGTTTTCCGACAGATATACCACAACCATAAGACCTCTGGATCCCACCCTTTTTGTGTTCACGCTAAAACGCGCGTTGGCGTAACGGTAAAATCTTGCCCCGGGCGCCATACTCCACGATCTAAAGTTCAAAATATTAGACCTTATTAAAAGATTTAGGTCTGTACATTCATCGTGAGAGGTAGACAATTATTTAAGACCACAGGTACAAAGTTTATGATACTCCATACAAATAGCTTAAATGTGGAGCTAAAATACATTATTTTCACACTAAGATAGATGGATGTTTTAAATGACGTATCATGATGAAACATCAACATTAATTTTATTTCATTAACGTTGTTATTGAAAATAACTTACCATTTGAACACTGCCAAAATAAAATATCATTCTTATCAAGAATTGGGGAATAATCTTTCTTATAAATCATGTACATGGGTTTCTCTAAGAATTACAACCCTAACTATTAGTTGACCATAACTTCAAAAGTGATTATCACATTTGAAAAATTTTAAAAGAACTTAAATCACAATTATTTTCTAATATTTTAATGTAAACCGCACTCGATTCGCTTCAGTCGTTTTGAAGAAATAACGATTATGTAACACATTCAATGGACAACTATCCTTTCAAGTTTTGTATAAGTGATTCAGACAGAGCGGCGAGAAATAAACAATACTTCTTTCATTTTCTTTTTTCTTTTATTTTCTTTAAAAAACAAAATAAGATCCTACTTATATTTTGGCACCATTTTTAAAATAATATTGCACATACATTTCCATTTTGGATAAATGCTTATCAAGATTTGTACATCAGCGATGCCAATAAATTCAAAGTAAATTAAATGAAAAGTCAGTCGACAAATCACTCTTCCAAGTTCATAAAGGAATACAAAACCACAAACGGCCCTTTGTATGGCAGACAGATTTTTGACCAACCTCTTGTCTCGGGCCAGGACTTCATGTAAACACCAGTATAGATTAAACGCGGGAATTTTGAATATGCACTGAAAATGCATAGCCTTTAAATTAATTTAAATTAGAAATCCACCATCTTCTTGGAATAAGATGTCCAATTTAAAAAAATATTGTAATAATCTTATTGTTCAGTTTAATCCACCTTTTCAAGTATTGATTAAACTCTCAATTCATTCGATGGCAGTGCCACCCCCCCTAGTTCAACTAACATATTTCACATTTTCAGGAAAAAACAAAAAACAGATGTATTGGTATGTTTTCTAATATAGATGATCATTCTTGTTATTTACCATGTTTTGGTTTTTCTTGTTTGATTTTTGTTATAATGTCACGGTCATTGTTTATTACTGGTCATCAAAAACAAATGGCATTGACTCACAAAATATTAAACAAGGCCGGTACTTTGTTGAATGAAAAGTAAGGCCGCTGAACATATAACCACGTTTAAACACGGTGAGTTAACAATCATCTGCATTAATTGTGAGCAAACGTGGAAGGAAGTGTCCATTGGCATGTGTTATATATCATATTATATAACTTTGCTTTTATAAATAAACATTAATAAAATAACAAAATTTTACTTTAAAATGTTAAAAAGTAATTGGTTTAATGATTCTGTTTAAATATTCTATCAAATGTGATACTTACTTTTGAAGTTATGGGTGCCTGTAGTTGGGTGTAATGCTTTCTGAGACACCCTGTACACTAACAACCAACTAAGTTTGTTATTTTGGCATCAAAAATGGGCCAACCTTGTATTAAGAGATAGCGCAAATGGTTTTGAGGCCCGGCCAACATGGCATAAGTCCTTTCAATCATTACAGACCATTGTATAACTGAATGCATCCGTTTTCAGTAAAACTCGCTTCTGACATGAACTGTGTACCATGGTCACTATATGTTTTGTAATGGCCACAAAGACCTATTCTCCGCATGGCCGGAGTTGAACCCCATATCAATAGCACCTCGATCAATATGGGAAGGAATCTCCGCGTAATTTGAAATCTACTCAAAGTACAACCGCTGATTAACAACCACTTAGGTGGGGTAGTTTTACCGTGGGAAATTCCATTTGTGTCAAAGCTTCTTCAAATCATTTGTGGGGAAACTGAACACATTTTTCTATCTCAGAAGTTAAGTTCCGCAATAAAATTGAGCTTTGTTGGGTTCTTCTTTAATTCATTGTTTTATTTGGGTGTTCTGCTTAATAGTAAGCTTTTTAAAGTTGATAATTGCTAAAACGGCAACGTGACCACCAACTCTTTGGCTCAAATACCGAATTAGTAGCAATAATATCTGATGGCAGATAGGACCTCCATCCGCCTATTTTAGGGTTGCCTTCATTACTTTTGGCGCTCGTTTTAAGATTTTTTCTCTACTTCTTTCTGACATAAAGAAAAATCGTAAAAAAGCAGCATAGCCCAATAGCTGAGCGTACTTGTACGGGTGTCCTCAGAACGAATTAACAACGTAATAAGTACAGGCGACCAAACTTTCAAAAGTCAGTAAAATTTTAAAAAGAATCTTAAAACCACCGATTGCGTTTAACATTTGTAAGTAAACCAGTTCACTCGATTCGGTTCAGTGAGTTTTGAAGATATAAGCGATTATGTAACACATGGAAATGGACACTTCCTTCCAAGTTTTGCTCACAATAGCTCAGATTTGATGGCTACGTACCGCTATTACTCGTGTTTGCTGGTTCACCTGTCCGTCCTTTTTCATTCCCCAAAGACCGCCCTTGTTTATCTTATTGTGAGTTCAATTGCCATTTTGTCGTTTTCTTTATTGTCATAAACACTACCACGTGACAATTATAAAAAAATCCAACAAAACAAAACATGGTAATTAACAAGACTAGTTATCTTTATTAAAAACACACCAATAAAATCTGTAGAAAATGTGAAATATTTAGTTGAACTAGGGGTGGGACTGCATAGAATGAATTGAGAATTTTAATCATACTTTAATGGTGGATAAACTTAACACTTTTTAAAATTTAATTTTACATTAACATTTGTTGCCTGCTGGATATTCAATCGTGAAAGCATGTTATAAAACGAAAACTACACATCGGAAATCAATTCTTAGCAAACAAAAAGGTGAACATTTGGTGGTTGAAAACCGTTTTTAATATTTTAAATAATGGCATAACCTAGTTGAATATCAACTTCGTTTTCAATATTACTTTAAAAGCATAACTTTTTAGAAAGCTGCCTTATGATATCAATTCAAATTAAATGAAAAAAATGAATTGGCCCCCCTGGATTGTACGACCGCCATGTTTATTAACATTATTTTAATTTGTCAAAAAGACTGAAGATGTCGCTGACATTTCTTCATATTTTCTTCGCATTTTTTAAGTGTAAAAGCAAGAGATGTAATTTCTTTTGTAATGATATGCATATTATGTTGAACCTGGTGCAAAATATCATTTATTATCTTATTTTGTTTTAAGAAAAAAATGAAAATAAAATGACGAACGTATTGATTATTTCTCGCCAGTTCTTTCTGAAATCACTTTATGACAAAACTGGAATGAAGTGTCCATTGAACAAAGTGTTAAATAATCGCTTATTTCTTCAAAACTACTGAACCGAATCGAGTGCTGTTTACAGTTAAATATTGCAAAATAATTGTGGTGTAAGATTCGGGTTAAATTTATCAATGGAGACGCACTTTTGAAGTTATGTCACCAATAGTTTAGGGTGTATTCTTTTTTTCCCCTGAGACGCACCTCCTGTATTTAAATTCAAAATGTGAACATTATACCACCACCACACCGGCCTTTTTAACTGGAATAGTAGCACAATAGTAGTATAAGCACAGCAGCACCTGTAGTAGTAGTATAATAGATGTTGTAGAAGTAGTATTAGTAGTCCCTAGTAGTGTAGTAGTAGTATAGTAGTAGTATTAGTAGTAGTTAGTAGTAGTAAGTAATATATACTAAATAGAGTAGTAGCAGTAGTAGAAGCAAAGTAGTAATTATAGTAGTAGTAGTGTAAGTAGGTAGTAATAGTAGTAGTAGTAGTAGTATAGTATCAGCAGTAGTGTAGTATCAGTAGTAAGACAGTTGCAGCCGCAGCAGGCACAGTAAGTGTACAGCAGCAGCAACGAGCAGTAGCTAGTATGTAGTAGTAGCAGTATAGTAAGTACAGCAGCATTAGTAGTAGCATTAGTAGTGTAGTAGCAGCAGCAGCACAGTAGTAGTAGTATAATTAGTAGTAGCATCCACAGCAGCAGCGCCAGTAGTAGTATTAGTCAGCAGCAGCAGCCGCATCAGCAGCAGCAGCAGCAGTATAGCAGTAGTATGTAGTAGTACAGTAGTAGTATAGTAGTATAAGTAGTGTAGTAGTAGGGAGTCGTAGTGGTCGTAGTAAGTTGCAGTAGTATGGTAATATAGCAGTAGTAGCAGTAATCGCACAGCAGCAGCAGCATAGTAGTAGTAGTTAGGAATTAGTAGTAGTAAGTAGTATAGTAAGTAGTAGTTAGTGGTGGTAGTGGGGTTCGCTGGTTAGGAGTAGTATAGTAGTACTAGAGTAGTAGTAGTAGTATAGAGTATTAGTAGTAGTAGTAGAACTCAAACTAAATATTAAAATACATAATTAGATAAAGTGGTTATGATTGCGTCTTTTTTCACATTTTAAAGCGCTAAAGAACCATTTTTGTTATTTCATTTATGCCTACGTTTTTTCCTAAAATCAAAAGAGTTTGCAAACCCGGCTAATGTTCATTCTAACCACTTATCTTCTATAACTACAATACACACGCAGACTATTTACAGTGTGAAGCTCGAGACGTCAGGTAGCTTGCAGGTATGCTATGAAAGTTTTGATAAATGTGGCCATTTTAAGTAATAGTGCAGCAATATCCTGGCTTTGTTTGTAGCGGTATTGGAATACTGATTTGGACAGCCAAATAAGCGAGGACGTCTGACAAAGATCATCTCTACGTACTTGCAAGGACACTTTACGAAACGGCATGTCTGATTAATCGTCCCTTTAAAATCAAAAATACCTCATATTGTATCTGTTTGTTTTTACTTTGGATATTGACGTGAAACAAGATGAAAATTCATAATATTTTTGTGGCATATTGTTAGGCGCATCATTGCACTAGGCTTTAGTGCAGAAGCCATTCATTGCGAACCCCTGCGAATTGTTGCTATCCACTGAGACACAATCTTTGTTGACGATGTGCCGTCGTTGATGCAGGTACGGCCACGCTTTCCATGCATGAAATATTAGAGACGGTACAATTTTATTAACCAAGGACCTGGTGTAGATTCCAGAGCACAATTTTCAGAAGAGCAAGAGATCACGATCATTGTCATGGGAGACAGAGCAAACGGTGAGTACCACCTTCAGATACTAGACGTTGTTGTCGATGATTGAGGTCGGTATGCTGTGATTATTACGATGCTTTTGCACGAACTGATGTAACTCTAATATTGTTACTCTAACTGTCATTACCGACCGTCAAAAGGCTATCCTCTCTGTACTATGGAGCCGGAATTTAGTCTTATCGTTGTTGGTGAGAACGTCACTTGATTTGCCGAATCACTCGGTGGTAACCCACCGGCTGCTTTAAAACTTGGATCCTAAAGAAGAAGATTCTTGATCAGCTTTTACACCCAGCCAAGTAATGCCAGACCTGTGACTCTTTACCAATTAATTATTACCGAACAAGACCTCAATGTGCGATATGTATGTCTTGCCCGTAACCCTGTGCGACCAAACACCCAATAGTTTGCTCAGTGAAACCCTGAAAGCCGAAAGGTGGGACGAAGTCAACATCGACTCTAAAGGCTGAACCTGTGAATGCGGGCATGTTTCATTTGCCGTAGCGAGGGATATTCAGGTTGCGTGTGTTTAGGGGGTACTAATGATCGCCTTGTTGATGGTTTCCCTCAGAAGATTTCAATCAAACGAAACGCGGTGGAGTGCGGCTAAGAATATATCCTTCATTGTCCTAGCGATGACTTCCCTTGGGTCACGATGCGCGTAAGCATCCACTGTCGATTATGAATCTTTCTGTACAGGACTGCCCTTTTTTTTTTGGGTTAATCAGTTGACGCTAATCCGATTCGTAATGGGATACCACACAAGCCGCCGATTTCGGACGACACCTGTTTTTAACAATAGACTGCCAGATTTTATATACACCACCAACCGAACATCGGTATCACAGAAAAGATACCTACAACAGACAAATCACGACAATACATCCCCAATAGGCACAACCAAACCAATTGGCATACAATGAAGTTGTCAAGTGTGGTTGAGGCTGGTGGACCACCGATGGAATAACCATTGATGTTAATGACTTAATTGGAACCCTGATAATCCTTACTTATAGAACGCGTTATACCAAGCGAGAACTAACTCGCGAACCTTTTGAGTAAACAACTACATAATGTAACTTATCCAAAAACCGACTCTACAAACGATTGCGTTGCACCATAAGACACATTCGCACGGACAACAACAAAGTCAGGATTTAATAAATATTGTGCGGTGAATACACGATGCGTTTGCTCTACACGAAGTCCATTCACCATAAATGCTACTCAATTACATACACCAAGTCAAGCCATCCAATGAAATACCGATCTTGTAACACACTCCACCCCATGAGAAACAACCGTTTACCCAAAGGGCGTAATATGTACCGATAATCCTCTAGAGTCAACCGCCATTGTGCTTTCGCTCAGTCTTATTTTCGCGTACTATCCAGGTGTTAATAATGGCTTTATAATATGGAGAAATAAATCAGCTAAGAAAACAATAAAACCAGAAACCGTGACCCACCATGTGTTGATATATATTTTGTTCTCTCCTGGCCCTACAGTAAACTCACTGGCCTAAAATGTCATACTTACGCCAAACTTCGATAGGCCCTATATATGAGCCGCCATATTCCCGGGGTGTTACGTAGGGGGGGTGTGCGGTCGTGAAGAGCCAAACTTGGGGCCTGAGAACTGATTGTTATGACTTACCAATTTATGGACTTGTGAACTGAATTTTGTCCTAAATAATGAAGAGTTTGTAAGCTGAAGACTGGTCATTTAGTTTAATGTGGTCGGCATGTAATTAATGATGACTGATGATCTTGGAAAAAGCGAAAATGCATGAATGCTACACTAAGCGTTTTGACGACAACTCACATGGAGATAAGACAGGAGGGGTTGATTGCAAGACAGTCAGTACCTAGTAAACCTAAAATTCTTAAAATTCACTCAAACTCACCCTGACGGGCCGCTCAGTGAATTCTTACTGGCCGCATGTTTCACTGGCCATCGGCCAGTGAGCCTGGGCTAAATCGAGCCCTGAAACTCCACCAGAAACTATGACTGGAACATTATTTAAGAAGAGAACCCTTATGATATCAAAGACGTTTTCCCATGATTTGTCTTCATTGTTAAAAACAGTAATACTATTTTTATCAAACAGATGTGTTAAAATTGAAAAGAATAAAGGTATGATTTTGGAACCGTTGCTCCTCTTACACGACGAATTGAACCCCAGGCGATACCATTATTTGAAGTGAAACGAGGTGGCGTAGGCCGAGTTGTTCCACTCAAAAATAATGGTGTCGACTGGTTCCTCGTCCGTAAGAGAGTACCGTTCCCAAAATCAATACCTTATTCTCTTCTTAAACAGCTTTATCATTTATCTTTATCCTGAATGGTTATAACTATTTCAAGACTAGTTTATATCTTTGTTATAAACCTTCATCCTTTTAAATTTCTATTGTTTCACCATATCGTTAAATTGCAATACCTTCGCATCTTGCATTCATCATTTCTTGTTTGGCTCACTATGATTAATATGTTCTTCTTTTGCTGCCCGCTAATCTTGTTAAAATAAATGTTCCAAGGGTCCCTCGTCTTGTTGTCTTGTCGGTTTGTTTGTGTCTTGTCTTGGTCCTGTTTGTTTATGTCTTTCTTGTCAACTTGTCCCGTCCGTCAGTAATCCAATATTAATGTAACTCTGTAAGTGAAAGGTGGGCCTGCTCAAAGTCCATCCGATCTTATTTATGTACCTCCCCTGCATTTTTTTTCCATTTAATGTCTTTACTAATTCAGTTAAAAAACCACCGCATTTATCTCTTTTATATTTCTGTAATGTTTTTATCAATATGTAATGTTTGACTGAATGAAGATGCTTTAATAAAACTTATTTGAAAGTTGAATAAGGTCAGCTTTAACCCCATTCGCGATGTTTTACGGCTTAAATACAACAAGAAGACTGCACCACCCCGTGACACAATCGAACAACCCGGTGAACGCCACTAGGCATGACGCGCGAAAGTAGCAAAACGCGGTCTGACGCGGGCGCTTCAACACCTCAGTAATAACTTCTACGGCATCGCGTACTTACTGGGTTCATTAAACGAATTGAACCCGGGCATCAGCCATTGAAATTGCTTACATTTTCACAGCTTTTAAAATTCACTTTTACATAAATCATGGAGTCAACAAATGCCAAACACTGTGTAACTCAAACGGAATCCTCTAATGTGTATTTTCTCGTAAATCAACACTGTGACCTCCTCTCTAAATTTCTTAGATTAAAATCAATCTATTGGGATTTGCTAGTGGGACAGATCTAAGTATAGATTTAAATATTTAAATCAAATCGTAGTAGTAGCGCAAGCAGCAGCGCAGAAGTAGTAGTAGTAGTAGTAGTGTTAGACAGTAGTAGTGTAGCCGACAGATTAGTAGTAGCAGTTAGTAGTAGTAGTAGCAGCAGCAGCCGCAGTAGTATCGTAGTAGTAGTATTAGCAGCAGCAGCAGCAGCAGCAGTAGTAGTAGTAGCCGCAGCTAGCAGCAGCAGCAGCAGCAGCAGCAGCCGTAGTAGCGTTAGTAGTAGTAGTAGCAGTAGTAGTAGTAGTAGTAGTAGTAGTAGTAGTAGTAGTATAGTAGTTAGTAGTAGTGGTCGAGTAGTGGTAATAGTCGCCAAGTAGTCGCAGTAATAGCCAGCAGCCAGTCAGCAAGAGCAGGAGCGTTAGTAGTAGTAGTTATAGGTAGTATGTAGTAGTATTAGTAGTAGTAGTAGTAGTGGTGGTAGTGGTAGTGGTAGTAGAGTAGTAGTAGTACTTAGATAGTAGTATAGGTAGTAGAGTTAGTAGTAGTAGTAGTAGTAGTTAGATCAAATGAAATATTAAAAAAACATAATAATAAATGTGTTATGATTGCGTTCTTTTTCAAATTTAATAGGTCATACATAGAACCATGTTGTTAATTTCATTTGGACATACGTTTTCCTAAAATACAAAAAGAGTTGCAAACCGGCTAATGTTCATTCTACCACTTATCTTCTAACTACAATACACGCAGACTACTTATAGTGTGAAGCTCGAGACGTCAGGTAGCTTGAGGTATGACTATGAAAGTTTATTAAACATGTGCCATTTAGTAATATTCAGCAATAATCCTGGACTTGTTGTGGTAGCGGGATGGAAATACGATTTGGGAACAGCCAAAATAAGCTAGGGCGTATGACAAAGATCATCTTACGACTGCAGCGACACTTTACGAAGGAGGCAGTGTCTGATTCAATCGTCTTTAATCAAAAATACCTCATATTGTATCTGTTTGTTTACTGTGTATTGACGTGAAACAAAGAAATTCATATTGTGTTTGTACATAGTGTTAGGCGCATCATTGCACAGTAGGCTTTAGTGCAGAACCATTCTTGCGGAACCCCCTGCGCATATGGTTGCATCAAGGGACACAATCTTGTTTACGATTGGCCGTCGGTGATCAGGTAACGGCCACGCTTTCATGGCAGGATAGAGATAAAGGAACACTTTTTAACCAAAGGACCTGGTGTTAGATCCAGAGCAAATTTCAGATAAGAGCAAGAGGATCACGATCAGGGTCATGGGAGGACAGAGCAAAACCGGTGAGTACCCCCTTCAGAGTACGAGACGTGTTTGGCGATGAGGAGGTCGTTATGAGTGTATTATTACGATTGATTTGCACTAAATGATGTATACTCTAATATTGTTACTCTAACTGTCATGACACCGCCGTCAAAAGGCTATCCTCCAATGTTATAGGGAGCCGGAATTTAGGGTCTCGGCTATCGGTGTTGGTGATAATCGTACACTTTGATTTGCGAAATCACGCGGTGGTAAACCCACCGGCTGCTTTAACTGGAGCCGAAAGGAGAGATTCGAAATCAAGCTTTACACCCACAAGTAAGCCACACGACTAGATGAATCGTACAAATTAATTATTACCGAACACGACCTCCATGTGCGATATGTATGTCTTGCCCGTAACCCTGCGACCAAACAACAATAAGTGACTCAGTGAAACCCTAGAAGCGAAGAAGCCGAATAGGTGTACGAATTCAACCATCGACTCTAAAGGCTGAACATGGCAATGCGCAGTTTTCAATTGCGTAAGCGAGGATATTCCAGGTCGTGTGTTTAGGTGGTCGTAAATGATGCCGTGATGGTTCCATCGCAGAGATATTCTACGAAAGCGGTGGAGTGCGGCCTTAACTTAAGATATCTCCTGTCATTCTAGCGATTGACTTCTCCTGGTCACTCGGCGAAGTAGAGCAGCCCCACTGTCGATTATGATCTTTTGTACAGCGAACTGCACTTTTTTGGGTTAAATCGTGACGCTTAATCCCGGATTTCGTATGGGCTACCCACAAGGCCGATTTCGACGACACCTGTTTACAATAGACTGCCAGATTTTATATACACACCAACATCGGTATCACAGAAAAGATACCTACAACAGACAAAATCACGACAATAACAGCCCCAATAGGCACAACCAAACCAATTGGCAACCCCCATGACGGACCCAAGTTCCCGCGGGTGGAGGCTTGGGGGCCACCGATGGAATAACCATTGATGTTAATGACTATTGGAGACCCTGATAGATCCTGAACTTATAGAACCAGTTATACAGAGCGAGAACTACAGCGAAACTTTGGAAACAAATAAAAGTAAAATATCCAAACAACCAATCCAAACATCGTCACCGACAACAGTCGCACGGACACAGAGAGTCGGATAATAAAAAATTGTGCAGGGGAGACACATGCGTTGCTCTTACAACGGAACGTACATTGACCAAAATGCTACCTCAGAATTACACCAAGTCAGGAGCCATTCCAAGAATAGCCCGATTCTTGTAACCCCACCAAATGAGAAAACAACCGTTGCCAAAGGGGCAGAATGAGGTAACGATATCCTTCTAGAGCACCCGCCATTGGCTTCTTTCGCTCAGTCTTATTTTCTTAACTATCCAGGTGTTAATAAGGCATTTATTAATATGGAGAACTAATCGTAAGGCAAACAAACAAAACAGAACCTGAACCCACCAGGGGTTGATATCTATTGTGTCTCCTCTGGCACTACAGTAATAAAGCACTGGCCTCCTAAAATGTCATACTTACGCCAAACTTCGATAGGCCCTATATAGGCCTCATAGTCCCGGGTGGTTTACGTAGGGAGTTTGTGCGGCGTGAGAGGCCAAACTGGGGGCCTTGAGAACTGATTGTTTATGACTTACCATTATGGACTGGGACTGAAATTTTGGTTCCAATTAGGAGTTGTAGAGTGAAGAACTGGCATAGTTTAATGGAGTCGGCATTGAATTAATGACTGTGATCTTGGTGGAAAAAGCGAAATGCCAGAAAAATTGCTACAGAAGCGTTTCTTGACGTGAACAAACTCACTGGGATAAGACAGGAGGTGGTGATTGCAGACAGTCAGTAACTAGAGTCAACCAAATTCTTAAATTCAACCACCCTGACGGGCCAGCTCGTTTTGAAGTTTACTGGCCCGCGCAGAATTTCACTGGCCGCGCCAGTGAGCAGTGCTAAATCCGCCCGAACCCACCAAGAAAATATTAATGGGAACATTATTTAAGAAGAAGAACCACTTATGATATCAAGAATTCCATGATTTTTGGTCTTCATGTAAAAAACAGTATATATATTTTATCAACAGATGTGTTAACCTTAGAGAAGAAAGGATGATTTTGGGAACCGGTGCTCTCTTTACGACGAAATTGAACCCAAGGCGATACCATATTGAAGTGGAAGAACGAGGCCGGAACGGACACCCGAGTTTGTTCCACGCAAAAATAATGGTGTAGACGGGTTCAATTGTGAAGAGAGTACCGGTTCCCAAAAATCATACCTTTATTCTCATTCTTAAACAGCTTATCATTTAGCTTTTCATGAATTGTATTAATAACTATTCAACTAGTTATATTTTATAAAACCTCATCCTTTGAAATTTTCTAGTTTTTCACTTCGTTATTGCAATACCTTCGCATTCCTTGCATTCATCATTTCTTGTTTGGTCACTATGATCAATAGTCTTTGCCCCTAATCTGTTAAAATAATGTCAATGTCCTGTCTTGTCTGTCCTGTTTGTTGTGTCTTGTCTTGTCTGTTTTGTTAGTCTTGTTTGTCTAATCTTGTCCCGTTGTCTTAGTAAATCCAATATTAAGTAAACTCTGTATAGGAAAGGTGCGGGCCATGCTCAAACTCAAAGTCCATCCGACTTATTATGACCTCCCCTGCATTTCATTTAATTGTCTTTGGCTAAGTCAGTGAAAAAACCACCATTTATTCTTTATTATTTCTGTAATGTATTTATCAATATGTAATGTATTGCCTGAATGAAGATGCTATAAAACTATTTGAATTTGAATTAAGGTCCTCTTTAACCCAATTTCGCGATGATTTACGGCTTAAATACACCAAGAAATGACGGCCACCACCCAGTGACAACAACGAACAACCCGTTGAACGCAACGTAAGGCAGGCGCGCGAAAAAGTAGCAAAACGCGGTATGACGCGGGCGCTTTCACCCTAGAATCAACTTCATACGCAGGGCGCGTACTAACCTGGGTTCAATTAACCGAATTGAACCCGGCATCACCTGAATTGCTTACATTTCACAGCTGTTTTTAAGATTCACTTATTACTAGAATTCATGGCCTCAACAATAGGGGCCAACCACTGTGAACTCAACCGGAATCAAACTCTAATAATGTTGTAATTTTCTCTGTAAATAACACTGTGAACCTCCTCTCTAAATTTTCTTAGATTAAAAATCATCTAATTGGATTGCATTAGGGACAGATCTAAGTATAGATTAAATATTTAATCACATACCTATGGAAATATAAGTGTAATAGATTATATTCTTTAATCTAAAAAGATTTGTCCTCCGTTTGAATCTAAGAAATTTAGAGAGTACGTCTAGAATCAAACCAACCGGAGTGCGTTATCCATTTACCTATAACGTTGTTGTCTGAACTATTCTACAGGGGACTGTAGTGAAAGAGTATGCGCTTCCGGATAAAATTGTGAGTTTTGCATACAAGTACTTTAGGCACAAGTACTTTAGGCAAGTACTTTACGTAGGGGCAAAATTTTAAAAATGCTCCGATGTTTTGAAAGTACACCCATGAGATTGTCCTTTTCCGAGGATTCTAACAAGGTATAGTTTACACTAATCTATGGCCTATAGGTTCGGAGTTTGGGGTAAAAACTGTAAAAATAGTGGAAAAGAGTTCAATTTTGGGTGTGTACATGTACATGGGTCAAAAGGTTAAAGTTGCTTTGATTCAGGTATATGTGGTGCATTGTTTCCGCCCTACTTTTAAAAGATTGAAATAAGACCAAATAGTTTTGCCAATGTGTTATGCTTAGTTTTCAACGTTCATCAAAAAACAAAACGTGTCACCGGGGCCAATAGAATCCGATAGCTGCCAATAACTGATTGACTTTATCGGCCATTTTGTTATCCCAAACACATAAAATAGTCAAACTATTCTATATTTCATTCTATGACCTGACCACAAGCTAAACCACGTTTTACAAAAAAAATGAGCAACTTTAATTTTTTGACCCCCCTGTACAACCCAAAATTGACTTATTTCACCATTTTTACAGTTTTTTTACCCCATAATTTTCCAAAACTATAAGCCATAGGTAGTAAAATAAACTCTTTTTTTTGGAATCCTTGTAACCAGACAAACAGCATGGTGTGCTTTTTCAACACCATCGGAACATTTTTAATTTTTTTACCCCTGTGTAACCGTGAACTCCAAGCTGGTGGCCATGAAAGTGGGTGGCAAGTGTATCATCATTTTTTTTTAATTATCAATGCATAAAGGTACTGTGTACCAAATTCACAGTTTTAATAATTCCAGATTGAAGAGATCTGTTCATTACAGTCCCCCACTATTCCTGCGGTGAGAGTTAACACATGTAAAAGCATTGAACTAGGTAAAAATATAGCTTTTGAAAAAAATAACGGTTTTTTTTTTTTTTTTTTTTTTTTTTTTTTTACTATAATTATCGGAGAATTGTCACATGATTGACAATAACATAAAGTCCAAATTTCCTCTCTTGGAAATCAAAAGACAAAAAAAACAAACAACCGATAACATACAGACCAAGAAAGGGCAAAATAATCGCCGTTGTTTGCATAGTTTTCTTGAAAACGTTTGCATATACTCTAACATGACTATAATTGATAAATTTATCTACCCTAAATCAGGAATGTTTGTGGTATATCCCTGTTTTCAATCAGATCAGTTATTTATCATTAGGTAATCAGAGTAATCGAAACATGATGCCATCCAAGATGGGTCCCATATGGCTGCCATGACACTCACTAAGCGGGGACAAATCCGATCACTAATAGTCATGTATTCTTTGTTTTTGGTAGTTGTTAGGGCAGCCAATTGGCATCCATCTTGGGAAAATTGATATATAACCCCTCAATGACACTTAAGGAGATAAATCCAGTTTGCGCCGATACGTAGTATCTGACAGTTGAGGTCACTATACGAGGCCACGATAAGAGGCAAGATATTTTCCTCAGTCAACGACACAACAATAAGCCAACAGCTATCGTGACCGGAATCATCCGCTCCAGTTCTCCCCACCCCCCTTTAAAATACGGTTAATTTATCGATTGCAAACAGTAACTAGTGTAGCCTTCAGGCTCTTCTGATCATGTTCTGGTGCGCAGGGACTGAAATCAAACAGCTAGTTGTTGGATCGTACATCACCAAATGTATCGACCCGCTTAACTGTAATAATAAACAATTTTATAAGATGTTTTATGTGTAGATGAGAGAGTGTGTACTGCTGGATGCTGACTCGCAATTTGAGGAGAGGCAGCACAACCCACCCTTTAAATTTGTTATGACCTGCACAAGGTGCAACGTTACGTGCAATCTCCTTCACTACGAGATTGATCAGTGATCTACTTCACCTCGAAGTTATCGTTGTAAATACAAGCGAGCACACGAGTTCCACTGCAATTTCGAATTTTCCGCGCAAGTGATATCTTTATAATTGTTAGTTTCCTGATGTATTACAACTAACGTTAAAGGTTTTAAATGGTTTCTAAATGAGATATTGTCCACGGCCAGTTTTGTAGTATAAAGCAAAGTGTGATAACAAGTATTTGAAAAAAACTTGTGCCGGGGTCGCGGTATGATTTTTAAGAAGTTGAAGGACAACATTAATAGACATTAAGTATAGCACTTGTTTTTTATTGGGAGTTGCACTTTTTTTTTTTGGTAAAACATGTATAAAGAAAAGAATGAATATAATATCAGATTATGGAGTGCTTGTGATGTGTTCTTTTCCCCACCCATTGTAAAATGTGGAAAGATTGCAATTTGCAAATAATGTGGCACGAAAATATTTTATATTTACAGAGGTTTACTACTTCTTTTGGTATGAAATACTTTTGATACAACAAATAGATAAATCATGATTTTGTTGATGTATGGTTATTTACGGGATATTTAGAGATTATTTTTGGTGGAGAATATGACAGAGAAGATGCACCAAAAATGTTTTTTTTTTTTGCGAAAAACTTAAATGGCTTGAAAAAAATATGGGATTTCAAATCGCCAAATTATGTTATTTATTAATTTTGATACGCTCGGTTTTTAACAAACCTGGCTTTTCAAAAAACATCGGCCTCGGCCCGCTGTGTCGTCGTCTCCCATCGCGGTTAGTGAATGATAGGCCTAGATACCTTTGACCTTGATATGTGACCTTTGGACTAACCACAAATGAGGGTTTGCATATAACTCCATAAAACAAAGGTTTTTGTTGCAATTGAACTTCAACTTTTCAAATTAGGTCAATTTTACATTTTCATTTTCATCCTATCTTACAACTTGAGTCACATGTGAACCTTTGACCTTGGTATGGTGACCTTGACCTAATCACCAAATGAGGATCCTATGCTGCACCCTATTGACTCAAGTTTGGTTACAGTCCATCTAAGTAATGTGGAATTACAGACAAATGTTGACCCTTTTCACAACAGACAACACATACATCAAACCAACAACAGTGGACAAAGTGATCGCTATGGTGTCTTTTCCCTTCTTAGGCAGGCTAATCACAAAAAAGAGTGTTTAAAACATGATTTTTTCGACCGATAAATAACTTGAACCAAGCTTTTTTGATTGAAAGCCAAGTTAAAAAATAATTTTCAAATCGATAGAACCTGTTTTTTTTTTTGTTTTTTTTAAAGAATTCCATGAAATTCGATTTTACAGTTGGCCATACACTGCATTTATCACAAACATACCTTTTGAATCAATAAACCGTTTTTTTCCGAATGGGCAAGGTTTTTTTGAAAAAAACCTGGCTTTTCCATTAGCAAGCCTGGATTTGCAAATTTCAAAACAAAATAACTTTTATAAAATAGTTTTTTAGGTTCTCGGTCGAGAAACCAAGTTTTTTTAAAGAAAATTTCCAAACTGGAATAAATAAACATCCATCCAACGGAGTAACGTTTTAGCTCGACATAGAATTCTTTTCTCGCTGCCAAAGACAGCGAAATTTTCATAAAGATTTTTTTGCCTTAGGCTTTCACAAATTTTTATTTACACAACTGGCTGAACAATATAATGGACTCCATGGGTTTCAGCATGTCACTTCATTCATTCAAAAGTTTTTGGGCTAATCCCACTTTGGAAGAGGTAGTTACTTATTCACAAATATAAGCCAAAACGAACAATTTTATGTTCACCATGGATGTCCGTGGGTTAACTCGCCATTTTAAATAGCTTTAAATTTATACGCTATGGCTTTAACATGTTGTTATACGATTATCATCAATTTGCACTAATTACTAATACTCGAATCCGGAATCTGCGTCATGGTCTGAATCCGCAATAATTTGATGATAATAATCTCAAGATTACACAGGCCAGGGGAATTAACATAAACTCGAGTGCCCCTCTTTCCATAAGTTAACATACCAAAAATATATTTGGCCTATTACTCACCAAGTATACCAGAAAAAGGGTTTGGTTTATAAACCCACCACCCAGAATAATAATTGGTTTTTCTTCAAATATTAGATCCAAACAAATATACTAGCTCAAATCACAGCGCAATCAAGTAAAATATATCAAGTAAGGTACTCGAATCAGTGATTAAATTATTTAACAGCGACAAATCAGCAACAAAATATATTCAAATAGGTACTCGAATCAAGTTAAATTTATTTGGTTATTAGACGTCAAAATACTATAGGTATGCTCCATATATAATGCACCTACTCATGCTGCTAGTTTTAGATTTGCTTTTCAATGCTGAGCTTGATATGGGAACTATAGCTAACCTTGACCATCCGCATACCATGGTCTGTAAGAAGTATTGCTACTGCGCCAGCCCTCTGTATTGTAATTAATAACACCCATATCAATTAAGGCAGAGGCGGAATAAAATAGTTATGGACTTGGATCTTGGAGCTAGTCAACACATATTTTTCCATATGGGCAAATGTGTTGAAATACAGCTACAGAAATCTCTGAAAACACACGACCTTCACCCAGTGGTCCTGCATATTTTGTACTTACCACAGTTACCCTGATTTATGCATGTATTCTCCATCAGTGTAAAATGTGTGAAAAACACAGTTTCCAGTGGTCTTAGAGTAGATTTTTGTACATTTTCCTGAAACCTTGGCTGTTACTTGTCATGTTTTTTTGTCCCTGAAAAGTCATTTACATACATCTCAATTATACATTAAATTTCAGGAATGGTATCCATCATATAACACACAGCATTAAAAACACTTTTCTTTCAAATAGACTCACTCCAATTTTGAGACAGTGGTTTCTATATAGCCGGGTCCTATTGCGACCCCGGCAAAAAAGAAGTGACATTTTCGCATTCGACATATAGCTGAATCAACGCATCGCATGCCACGATGTAATTGTTAGAAAAGTGAACTCCTAGTAGAGTAGATATGTGCATTAATTGTGCACTTGGTGATAAAAGCATGAATTTGGCACACAGTTTGGGCATGTTTCTTAAGAAGGATTTTTGGCTATAGGGCTCATCACAGATTTTTTTGTGTACCAGAAATTGGCGGGCCATTTCCAAATGGCTGCCATTTCCTGGTATTTTCGTTTCTTTTGATGGACTAATGTGTTCGTTTGTTTGTTTTGGGCTACCAAAACCAGATTTGTGCCCAGAGCAATGCCTAAAATTAAAATTTATTTATTTTTTTTTTTTTTTAAAGGAAAATTGGCATTTTTCCAAAATGGCGTTATTTTTTTCTTCCAAAATGGCTTGCCTATTCCCTTATTTTACCAACCAATTTTCGTCGACTGAATATGCATATTTTTTTCTAACAAAGCTTTGATCACGGCATGATATGACAAAATAAAACCTGTAAATAGGCAATCAATACCAATTTGTTTGACGTTACTAGTGGCAGACAATTATGTTACACACCACAGCTGCCAAATACAACCTTTAAATAGGTAAATCAATACAGTGGACAAACATTTAAAAATAGTCACCATTGCTTGTTTTAAATCTTTCTTTGGACAGACTACTAACCTAAAAACTATTTAAGATGGCTTTTGTTAGTTTGTTTTTATAACAAAAGATTGTGAACAGTCCAAAATGGGAGGAGTCTTTTATGGTATGGACGGTCTAATGATAACGACAACACTATTGCACAGTATACAGGTATACCCATGAAAGGGCTACCACACCTGACAACAATGGCAGGCAAATATTCTCTTTACCCAGTGTTTAATAAATCATTTGCACTGAGTTCCTTGTTGTGGTTACGATCCTATCCATTATTATTATTAATTATGTTCAATTAGGTTTAATATATTGCCGGAAATGTATTGCCAATGCCATAGCATTGACTATTTTTTCGTTAAGCCCAAACGATGTGTATTATATGCCGATTTCTGTACCGTACCAACGAGTATCATATTCTTCATTATAGGGAGGTTTACAAATCTGGCTAACTTTCAGGGTGCATGCACACATTTTTTGGTGTAAATCATCATGGCTACCAATTGTTTGCAAAAGTCATCATTGGCCTGATCCAATGTGGACTCATTTTTAAGATTGACAAACTAGTCAATAATCTAATTTTTGGGCTGTAAAATCTACAGTAAACAAGATTATTAAGCATGAATATCAGGTAACTTAATAAATTGATTATCCTTCATGTTCTTTCTGTATTCGTATAACAAAATCTTAATAAGTTTTTGTGCTAGTCCGATTATTAATAATTTAATAACACTCTTGCTATACGCATGCCTAAGGTAGAGGCCTCTAGACCACGTCCATATTATTATACTCCTTTTTATAAACGACAAATACAACTACAATTCAATAATAACTTTGTTTCTATGTGAAACAACAATGATATACGTCAATTACCAACTATTCGAATAACTTAAGAGAATATATTTAACGATACGTGACCCAATAGATAGAATAGAAAACATCCCAGTTGTCTCCATATTAGAACATATGGGATAATCTGATCATCCGCTGTGCGGATCTGTGTGTATGTACCCCACAGTGACATTGGTGAAATCTTGATCTTTCCTGATTTCAGATGCCTCACCCCTACCTAATCTGGTGAAAACAACTATCCTAGACAGCCGAAGTGGAGGAAGATAAAGAATAAGAAAGACAAAGAAAAAAGTTCACAATATCAGTATTAATGAGCTCTGTTTAATTGGAGGCCAATGCAGTTGGTAGACATATTATGTTCTTGACAACGGATTTTAAGGACAAAACGAGCAGCTGCATTTTGAACTCACTGAACCTTGGTCACTTCTCTTTCTGGGAGACCATAGGGCAAGGAGTTGCCTTGATCCAGCCTTGATGTAACAAAGTCATGGACCAATCCAATGGTGCATTTTTCATCAAGGCACTGTCAAAATTACCTAATTTTCCTTATCCAGTGCCAGGCAGCCTTGCATAAGTTGCTAACATGATTGTTCTTTCTTAGTGATGGGTCTAAGATGGCACCAAGGTTCCGTGTTTCAGCTTGCGGATGAAAAACTGAATTGCCAATGATGGATAGCTGAGAGTTACTAGTTGATCTGTAAAGAATGAGAACGAAAGCACAACATTCTCTGCCGTCTTGTAATAAATATCAGCTTGTTGGATTTATATCAGGATTTGATGACTGCAATGCATGATTCAATATTATGGCTGCATCACAATCCCAATGGTGGAAAGACAGATAGAGCTGTCATCGGTGTAAACGACAAATTGAACCCCATGGGCAGTAATGATATCCTGTAGTGGGGCAGGGAACAAGATGAAGTAAAATATCCATCCAGTAACAGACCCTGTGGAACTCCACATTCTGCCGCCAATATCTGATGAGGCAAATTTGATCGTCTAGATTGAGTTCGGTTATCTAGGTAGGAAAAGAACCCTTAGTTTTTCCAGTTTTTTTCATAGCCTTCAGGCGGGTTAAGAGTTGTTTATGGCATCAAGAGTGTCCACAAGTGGCACTGAATCTACAACACTATCTCGGCTCGGCCTCTTTTGTTTTCAACCAATCAAGATTATTCTGCGCCTGTAACCATGCAGTGTCCCTCACTGTGAACTTGACAGTATGTTTACGCCTCGGAACATGGAGATCATTATCGCTGAGATAAGGTCTACCAACTGATTTATTTAATCTTTTCAAATCACCTTTCCAAGAAATGGGATATAGGGCGATACTTTGAGAGGATGGTGGTGTCCGAGCTGATTTCTTCTTCAGCTGCAGAATAACAGATGAAATGCATCTAGAGAGCTTGAGTAAATACATTGACCGCACAGGACAAAGTTGTTAAATGGTACAGATCAATCTAAACATAGTTTTTAAGAGGCTGGCAGTAGTAGTATCATGCAGACTCTTACGCAGCTTCTTGATCTTGTTTTGAAAACAGATTCCTCAAAACTGTTTATCGAAGATCTTTTGGACATCATGGTACCTAGTGTATGTTTCACTCTAGAAGTTAAATTGCGGACTACATGGAAAAGGTCACGTTGGTTTACATGTAGTAATCTGGTTCTATGCTACCTCCCTTGTCTTTACAAGAGAGAGTTGTATTCAAAACATTGATCCTTGTAGCTTCATTGCATACTGTGAGCCCATATGTGAACCTCTGCGCTCCAGCCGATGGTGTTTCTTCTTCTTAATCTCAAAGGTATCTGACCACCCATGAGCATGAGTATGGAGAACTAGAGTTTGGCTGACGAGTGGAGCATGTTCATCACGGGTCTAGATAGGTTGTTTGTTTTATTCTTCACAGAGATTTGCAGTTAGCATCTAAAGGAAACACAGATGCACATCTATATCAAAGCAGATCTTTTGATGTTGCAAATTATTCAAGTCTACATACGGGCTGCCCTGAAGAGCTGCTTTCCAGCATTTTTCCTGTCATCTGCATCCCTCCTTGCAACACAACTTGGAAGTTTTTGGCATACCTTTTAACTTCTGGACAGGGTTGTCCAGAAGATTTCCAGTACTCTTTTCCTTTCTAGTTCAACCTCATTCACTTGGACATGGAGGCTCAGGAGATGCAATCACCATTTGACCCCAACAGTAACCGACTTGGTAGGTGGCTCTCTTGATATGTTCAGTGAGTCGAGTGCTGCCTTCATTGGATGAAGAGCACATGATTATACATTAGACCACAAAGCACTTCTAAGTTTATTTTTGTACACATGAACACTAGTAAACTTCTGCTAATGCCATATTCTGACATGTACCTTAAGACTGGTTGTAGCCAGAATGTGCGCCCTCAATTGGATCACATGGACATCATCAGTTTTGAAAACAAAACATGATGCCTTTTAACAATCCTGGGCAACCACTTGGTATGGTTTGCTTTTGTTGTCGTTTTATTGTGTGTGGTGGTATTATACAAACTACCTCTATCATATCAACATAAGATTTTAAGGATGAAGGTGACATATCTCTACAACGGTAAACCGATGCATACATCAGCATTGGTAGCTATGTGTAAGGGAAAACCACTTTTATATTCAGTGCCCTATTCTTTAAGGCACACCTGTATCAATACTTTGTGACTATACAAGCAAAGGTAAACAGTTAACAAAGACTTAACAGTAAATTAATAATGGCGGCAATCTTGAAAATGGCCACCACTGTTGTCATGCAACCGATTGCACGCGGTAGTTTTTTTGACCCCACCCATGCTCCAGGAGTCGTTCCTCCTCACTATTGAGTTTGGAATTTTTCCCTCTCTCAACCTAAAAAATAAATGAAACTTTTATATTTTTAAAGAAGTAGTGAGATTTTAACCCGAGACCACTGTATATGAGGTCAGCTACCTAACCCAAAACAACCAATGAGGACTGATCTGATTATTTTTGTTTTCCCTCTTTTCAATTCTAATCCTTGTTAACCATTTACAGAATAATCGCCTACTGCTGTGCTGTCAGCAATCAATATAATGAAGAGCTCCGCTCCTGGAATGTTGCCACAACCTATGCTCCAGGAGCATGGAGTGTGGTCCAAATCTCACACTTGCCAACCGATTAAAATGCTCAATAAAACTGCTTCACGTTATTGATTGAATGAAAAAAGACGTTATAACATATTTATTTCATGCACATAAGGTAAAATAGCTGTTAATGGCGCACCATTTTGGAAAATTGCTGTCCATTAAACTGCCATGGGATAACCCCTGCAATGGGCTTTTGGATCGAAAGTCTTTTAAAACATCCAATGTACATCAAAGACATCTTGAAATCCTAAAAGTACTGTATTTTAAATCACTGTCAATCCAAATTTAGAGGATAAATAGCAGTAATGGCCAGTCCATTTTTGAAAAATGGAACCGCCATTTTATCTGAGGAGAATCTGCGATGCCCCTATAACTAAAAGTCTTCTTATGACTTGCCCTAGATATGTGCCAACTCATGCGTTTATCACCAATTGCAAACATTCTCCCTTCCCCCTAAAAACAAATAATGGCACACTATCTACTCTACATCCTTGTCCTGGGGTTTGCTGGGCTAACTCCCATTCACAACCACAGCTGTTGATTTGCAGGCCGGGGTCGCTAGTAAATAGTCATATCGACAAACCTGTTAAACATTCCCATTTTTTTCAGCATTCATTACTGTTATAATAATACTTCGTGTCCGTTTAGTAGGACTTGAATCAACTCGTAACCGTGAACATTTTAACTTTTAACTTCATATAAGTTCCGATTGGACAAATGTGAAATGATCAGCAAGGAATGGGTTCTTTAAACTAACCTGCCGTGTACATTTTTGGGACAATTTTTTGTAAAGTCAACAGATACGAGTGGTTTAAATCACAAGTTGCAAATTTAATTAAACATTTAAAAAAAAAAAAAATGGGGTTGGTACATTTTGCTGACCCCACTTGCCTGACGACTAATAAGTCAGCAGCCTTTACGGAATAAAGTGTCAGTATCAGTATGCACGTTATTCCGTAAAGGATTGCTGATTCTGAGTGGGTGACGGCAAGTGGGGTCACATTAATGTACAACCCTGACTGTGCCTACGGGGGGAAGGAAAGTAAAATAAAAGACCTTTCTGACCCTCTGCGCGCCTGCCTGTGGCAGGAGCGAGTTATTCCAGAGTTAGTTTTGTAATTGTGTTGTAGCGTGAGTCCAACAGCTGAAATAGGGTGAAAAACTACGCCTCCTCCTTTCTACACACACAACAAAAAGGAAATTTACTTACACTTGAAAGCAAGTATTAAATCGACTGGCTAACTCCTGTTAAAATCTCAATGTATTAATAATTTATTTTGGCAGTTGGCCTTAGCTATTGGGAAAATTAGAAACGTAAGACCCTATGCAATACGACACAACATTGGATTGCATATAATTTCCCTTGCACTCCGGTGGATGGAAATACAAGTGGATATAGATCACTTATACAACTTGCGTATCTTGGAATTCCACTAACCGATGATGTATAATTGTAGTCGGTTATGGGCTTTTCTTGCCCCTACAGCATATACCTTTGAGAAAGCAGTGGGACTTTTTAGCATTACTGTCGCGTGGTTTGTGATGTCTTTGTTTCTGTGTTTTAATTTATCAATCAGTAATCATGACCTGTGTATGATTGCTCACAACAGCTGTTTCATCAGCTTTTGTTCTTCCTCCTGTGCTGTCAAGTAGTTATTGGGTTGGCTACTTTGATAGTGACTCATTGCCACTATTTGGACTATCCCTCCAGGCTACTTTTGTTTTTGTACCTGTCTGTTTTGTATTGATTAGTGGAAATGGTGCGGACTCTCATTTGCAGCCATGATGCTTTTGTAATCTTCTGGGTGGCTTATTTTACTTAATAGAGCAATGTTTTACTCGATTCATCTGATATGTGACCCCGTACCATTCTTGCGGAGGTGAAAAATTCAACGAGGCCAGGCGCGTAGCCAGCCCAGTGGTTCCGAGGGGGCAATTTCCCGGTAGGTGCATCAAATTTCCCAATCCAAGCAAAAATTTCCCGGTCGCAAGGCAAAGAATCCAAAAAAAAGGGCTGATTTAACATAAATATCAGCGTTTTTTCCGATTTCCCCTCAAAACATTTTTCAGAGGGGCACTCTGCCCCCCCCTGGCTACACCACTGAACGAGGCACAGGGACTTCTGTTAATCATGTTACTGTGAGCAATTTTAAGGCCTGAAATGCACTATAGTGCGTTTCCATACATGAATGAACTTGTATTTAGTGGCAGGTGAGTGAGTTAAATGACCGGAATATCCTCCAAGATAATCCGGTGTGGCACGTGCATTTGAATCCTTTCATTTTCCCTCTCCGACTTATTAGAATAGGTCCAAAACTCCAGGGGACCACGAACAAACTCTTCGTAACAATTACAAATGAAGAGCGCCGCTCATTACTCTCATTACTGAATGGTGACGTCATATTTGTGATACAGCTTGGGGAGATTTCGGAAATTCTGCAATGTGTGTTCTTGACGTTCGAGAGACTTCTTAGACCTGAGGTGGTCAAAATTATAAGCGCAATGATAATGGGGAAATCCGGGATGGTCTCGGCTATTGGAAGCTGAAAACAGAATTCAAATCAGACTTTCCGTTGGTGAATTTTGGTGTTGTTTTTGTGTTAGTAAAGTTGCGCCATGAGTCAATCCCAGAAATTGGAGGTTGAAAAGTACTCCTAAATAATCGTATATTATGCGCGATATAATGTGACTAGTGAGATGTACTGTTTGTGTCGGTGTCACTTGGTCAATTCTGAAGACACTGTCTCATCTATGGCAACGGTGACACTCAAGAAAGTTTACTATGCTGACATTGCAAATATGCATGGCTAGTTTTCAGGCACTGGAAACCAGTTTTGAATTGGGAAATGCAATGGGGAGTATGATTGTTTTCATAATTATATGCGCGGCGGAAAATGGGTTTTTCAAAAAAGGGTCAGTTGCGGCGCGTCAGCATATGGTTTGCATGACAGTTACAATGTACACACAGATTTACTGCATGATTCGGTTGTGTTATAGATTGAGTGACATGTGAACGTCACGCCGGGCAAAGAACAAACAGCCAGGCAGGATGCGGGAGCAGTCTGAAGGGCTTGTGCTTTAAAAATTCGCGCTCAATCAGGCGTGATAAGGCTATGAATGCTTTGTAGTATGTGCATATTCTTCGCACCTCTAACGCGTCAGTAGACCATGCAGGTGCTAACTTGTGTTGTATACATTGATGTGCAAGCGGTTCATTTAAACTTAGGTCGGTCAGCCGTGGCTTGATTGATCGAGCTCTATAGATAGCCGAGAGTCTTATGGTTATTTGCAAATATAGGAATGTACTACACATGCGCGAATTGCCGTCGGTGACAAGCGTCGGTGACTAGAATCTTTTATACAGGCTTCAATAGAGTAGGTTTGTTTGTGGGGACGAACGTATCAACGCGAATCGAGTGTAATGTTTGTTTATCTTTCCCTTTTTAATGTGTGTATATTTTATGTTTTTATGCTGGCAAATAAAATGAAATGAAACTAGAATTTCGCGGTTCTAGGATTTAGCGCTCACTATATTTAAAGAATATAAGCTGTGGGCTGCTGCCCCGCTGTATATAAAAAACTTAACATTTTAGTGACACACACTACATTTTAGTGACACATTGACAAACACACATACACGTACAATGGAATGTAAAGTGGAGCTGTCAGCTATGCTGGCGGCCCACAAAAATGAAATGTCAAATGGTGCATCCCTAAAAGAGAAATAGAAAGCTGGCTGTGACGTCTCAATCTAAACAAGGAAGCACTGGAATCATTTGGAACGTAATCATCTGTTTGTTAGTATAAGTCTTACTTTCTCTTTGGTTTACACGTTCATATTGTATTCTTATCATTAATACAGTTTTAAAAAAACGGACAAAGAAGTATGTTATGTTTAAAACAGCAAAGGAAAAGCGAAACGAGGAAATGATAAAGAACGACTCTTCTACGAGAGATATGCAGTATTTAAAACAGCAAAGGAGAAGTGAAACAAGGAATTGATTCCAATGCGGCGTGTCAAATGCAATCTTAACAACACCGAATTCGTTAATTCGAAGAAAAGCACTTTTTGGGAGTATCAAGCATTATTAATCATGTTAAATTCATCTGCAATCTTGTCTTTTAAATACAATTTTGATACCAATGTTTTTTTCAATACAGAATTTCATGGAGAATCTGAAAATCATGGGTGTAATTTTTTAAAATGTGTTCTTGGGCATATTATAATTTGTACAGGGGTAAACAATAACAGTGTTTAAATTGTTTTAAAACATATACCAATCTGTTCGGGTTGGTCATAAGGTTTCTAAAAATGTACAGTTTGCCATATTTACAACCTGTCATTTTAGTAAAATAGGCTCAAGACAGTTCAAGGTCATTATTTATAGAATGGTCCGATTTTGTTGAAACTGTGAGAGGTTCCCGGTGGCACAGAAAAACAAATTTGTAGGCGAAAAGGTACTTGGGAAGGTCTTCTGAGCCGCTGTTGGTCGATACCATGGTAACACAGTCTCGAAAATGAGCTTTTTGCGGCAAAAATTAATCTTTGTAAATTAAAAACACCACAACAAACACAATTAATCAAGATTTAAGGTACTCAATGTCATATCCATGGCTAATCAGGATGGTTGCCATGACAACACAATGATACAAAAACATGTGAATTGAAAAAGACTTAAAACAATCTGAGGATATTATGAGGTATTTATGAGACTTTCCGCTTTAGGGATTTTCATCCATCAGGTTTTTCTGTTAGCTGCTTGTTTGCCTTTAAAACTGGTGGTGGGTGGGAGTGCAAGAGCTGTTGCTATAGAAAACACCACTATAAGAGCTTAGAATTTCTGAAAATGCTACATCTTTGCAACTAGACAACATGCCAAAATTATTTTAAAATGTATTTTTAAGCTTCCCATCATTTCAATCAAGATTGTGGTTATTTAAAGTCATGTTAAGGTCAATTTATGCTTATTACCATGGTAACACTGTCTCAGAAATTAGCTTCTTGAAAAGTAATTTAATACGTTTTACATTAAGCAACACAAAAGCACAATTTCGGTTTCTAGATGTGTGAATTTCACATTCTCAACGAGTGCCCTACATTTCGTCCACCGGTGGATATAGACTTCTCAAGCGGCGAAAAAAAAAAAACAAATTCCACCGCTGCTACCATGTTTATTGGTGACATTTAGCTGTGCACACGGCACGTTTATTTGATGACACGTAACCTATGATCTTGACTTGACCTTACGTACTTCACAGTGCATGTACGGTGCATGTACATAAACAATAACATTACAGAATGAACCCACTTCCAGTTCACGTGCTTGTTATTAGACAAGTTTAGGCCATCTATTTAAATCCATACCTAAAATTCTAGAGACATATTTGGCTTTAACAAAATCATGGGTCCTTTTAAGACCGTGCTTCAACAAATTTGTAGATGCTAAGTATAAGCCCAAGTAAGGCCACGTTTTTAACATCGTGCTCGCGCAAATCTTTTATTATTACTCAACTCCTGTATGTATGCTTGTTTCTATCTTGAAACTTGCTCCTCTGCTGGATCATATAACTGGTATCATGCTTGGAATTAGCAAGATATATCGTCGCCAACATCACATACTGTCTTATCTGACATTTTTGACTTTTTTGAGATATTTTGCATATGTACTTATAATGTTATGGTCTATACATGCACAAAGTTACAATCTTGAAAGTGACCTAATTAGTGAGATATTAATTAAGAACTTTGATCAATAAGCTCAAAACTGCATATCGTGATTTCACATACTGCCGTATGTTTCATTTACACGTAATTTCAATAGGCGTATATAATTAACGCTGTTTGTAAAACAAGCTGTTTACGCTTTTCACATACAGATCTATGTGCGTCGTATCTGCCTCGTGCGTGAACATGACGTGTTTCACATAGAGATCTATCTGGACGCATTGAAATATAACGTTGAAATTAGCATCGTATGTGAAAATACAACTTTTTTGCGTTTCACATACAGACTTATGACTTTGTAGCTTTATATCAGGAATACAATTGCACTTTCAAAACTCAGCAAGTTTAAAATTTAAACTTCAGAATGTTTTCTTTATAATGCAAAATTAAAAAAGTAAGTTGTAATGTTTAATTCCATAGAACAAACATGAAATATCCCGGTAGAATTTTAATGGCGATTTTCTCGAAAATGGCATTTCGTCAGATAAGACAGTATGTGATGTGGGCGACGATATGTTCATCCCGTTTGTAATCTAGTACTACTTTAACCTCTCTGTACTTATTAGTACGGCTATGTAGTTTGTATATCCCGTTCACGCATTGAAAGCCGTCAAGTATAGCCTATCGTCATGCCTTAACTTGGCATAACTTTTCAAACGTACGATGATAAGCAAAGTTTTACGTTTTCACCGTAAATTATGAAATTAAAGTGACAGGAGGAGATTTTTTGAGGATACGAATTTCTCTCAAATTGCACCGGATCGCTTGTAGACCACCTACCAAGAACGTTTCGAAGGTTTATTGGACAAACAAGTACAAAAGAAAAAAACCTTGTTTTGTGAACTTGCTGACTACCGTAATTGTCCCCATATAGAACACCGTGCTTTAAGTTTCTGTCGGGCACGAAAGAAAGTACAAAATCATTCGTATTACCTAACGACGGCGTCGGCTTATTCACTTTCGGTGTGATCTAATACATTGGAAAGCATTCCAAATATGCTAAAAACGGCCTTCCAATGTGAAATAGCCGGGAAATAGCGCCATGTACGTGTCTACGCTCATCCATTAGTTGTTTTAATAGTTCGGGCAAGTCAAGTTAGAGGTTATTTTCTCCAGGTGGCACTATTTCATCATGGACGGACATAAACGTAGCGTTTCCAGCTCTGCCGTTAAGTCCAATCTGGGATCCCAATTCTAATTACAAAATCGCTTATTTTGTGATAAATACGCATTTTTTAGCATTCTCGTTCGCAGGTATAGTTTCCTAGACGATTACCAACGTAACTGTGCAAAAATATCAAATTTTGAAAATTGGGGGCGCTCTTCAAAAAATGTGCCAATATTGCTTTAATGTTCCGAACTTGGAACATACATAGTAGCACCATCATTGAGTGTTCATTTCCAATTTAAACCTAATCAATAAAATATGCTATAGTAAACAAAGAAAATATGCTAACCGAAAACCATTAAAGGGTTTCGCCATATTTCTACTGAAATATGGTGTGCCAAGCATACAGCTAGCAATATTTTCAAGAAATGACGGGCCCTGTACGGTCCCTGAATCTAGTCTGAAATCAAATCTCGAGGGGAGAAGAAAATGTTATTTATACCGAAATCAAAATAACTCAACCTCTTAAAGAGACACTGGCACATTTGAAAAATAGTGCGCCCTCAAGTTTTTTTCAAAATCGATATTTTTGCATGGTTGTAAATCTTTTATATACAAAAACCCTCACCCGAAATGATTAAGACCAAATCAGCTTCCTTATGGGTAAACAGAACGATTTATAATTTAACGTCGCCGGCGACGCTTAATTCAGCAGACGACGAAAATGGCGTTTAACAAAAGAACACGCACGCAGTATGCATGTTTCCCACGCTATGCACACTGTTTGACCGGTCTATAACCTTTGTGGTTTTAATATCGGTGAGTACGAGTCAAAAATATTCATGTAATATACACATTTGTTGATTAAAGTTATGGAAAACTTAAAAGTTGGCCTACAAATTACCTGGATGTCTTTATCCTCATATCAATGTCCCTATCTGCTTTGGGTATGTTATTTTTATGTGTAAAATATATCTCTGTTCTTCCAATGGCCTAGACTATCATTTGAGAGCAAATGGAAGAAATTTCATATTTTGTGAAAATGTGCCAGTGCCGTTTTTAATTAACACAAGCTTGTTTCAATCTCGAAACTCGCTCCAATGGATCATGCTTTTGCATATGCATTACCTCTGCATATGTTAAGTTTGTTTGGCTCGATCCTTAGCTCTACTATGTACACTGTATATACATACACCTGTAGAAACTAAGTAAGGTCATGTTATCAACATCGTGCTCACGTGCTCGTGCAACATCGTGCTCACGTTTCGTGAACTTAATTCGTTAATGTTAATCCAATAACGACAAGCATGTTTCTATATTGAAACCGATCATGCCATTGTAACGTGCTTCAATAAATCTGTAGATGCTAAGTATAAGCCCAAGTAAGGCCACGTTTTTAACATCGTGCTCGCGCAAATCTTTTTATTATTACTCAACTCCTACATGTAAGCTTGTTCTATCTTGAAATTTGTTCCTCAGCGGGATCATATAACTGGTATCATGCTTGAACTTAGTATGATATATGTTCATTCCGTTTGAATTCTAGTACTCTACTACTTTAACCTCTCTGTACTTAGATTTTACGGCTATGTAGTTTGTATATCCAATTCACGCATTGAAAGTTTAACTTTAAGTATAGCCTATCATCATGCCTTAACTTGGCATAACTTCTCAAACGTACGATGCTTAAGCTAGGCAATTGTTTAGGTTTACACCGTAATAAATTATGAAATTAACACATATCCCGAGGAAATTGACGAATTTGTCATTAATATTCCGAACTAGGAACATACATAGTAGCATCATCATTGAGTGTTCATTTCCAACTTAAACCTAATCAATAAAATATGCCATAGTAAACAAAGAAAATATGCTAACCGAAAACCCTTAATAGGGTTTCGTCATATTTCTACTGTAATATGGCGTGCCAAGCATGCTGCATCTATAGCAAGACGATCGTTTCTGGACTCCTAGCAGGGTCCTTCATCAGTTGCACTGCTAAGGTTGGGATAGCATCCCTACCCAAGCTTAATTATTTTATTTTTAAAGTGTATAGACCCAAATGTCGTGTCTATGACCACTGTTTCCCGGTTATTAGTGTAAACCCAAAATTCGTGTTTACACCTCATCGGCTTATAAGCTTGCTCCGGAAAAGAATTCTAGCCAGATGTGATGGAAGTCCGTATCTGACTTCAATAAGTGACTGTTAGGTTTAATCGAAATTTAATTCGAATTCCCGCCCTGGGTCGTCTACTATTCTGATGTACAAGACTAGGAAAGGGAGAGTAGGTATGATTTCTACACGTTAAAAAATGATGATCCGTTAAGCATCCGACCCGCTCTAGTTAAATCGCCGAAAATTACGAATGTTGGAAGGAGTGGAGGGGAAAGTAGTGGTTTTGACAGCGGCACTGAGTCACGGAAAGCGTGAACTCAGTTTAGGCCATTAAATAAAGAGTACTTTCAGACTTATATATTTAGGCCTATTATGTTAGTAAGTTAACTAACCTATGAACCAACGGTCTCTTTTCAGGGCCACCAAATCTTCATGAACTTCACATTCTGAAGTAGTCACGACCCTCAAAATCAGGGGGTGTGGGGAGTGAATATGCGTGAGGGTTTGAGCAAATAACCTAAGAGACCTAAAGCCTATAAATGGATAAACTACTTATAATAACGCGGGCTGGGCAATTACTTATCCGTTTGTAGGGGAACTTATGATATGTGACAAAAAATATGTACACGCCTATTTTTGAGTGCCAAAGAAGCTTGCACTCTTTTATATATGTTTAAACATTTCCGTGAAATTAAGAACACAGATTTTTCCGTAAATTTACGGGAAATCTGTTTTAGACAAACAATAAAAATAAAAAAAGAAAAAAAATGTTTAATTTACGGAATTACGGGGAAATGTTCCGGCCAGCAAAAATTTCCAGACTTTTTTTTCGGTCCGTAATTTTAAATTACGGAAATTAAAAATTCTGTTAAAATACACATTTTTTCCATAATATGAGACAAATTTCTGTAAATTTATTTTTAATTTGCAGTAGTCTAAAAGTGAGTAAAAGTCTGTAAATTACCCTAAAAAGTCTGGGAAAACTCTGCTGCCAGAAAATTCCGTAAATTTAGGAAATTTTTTTAACAGTGTATGCCAATATTACCTTATTTCAGATTATTGGCGCGCATAGTGATTATCGGGTCTGTGTAGACCAATCAAGATAATCACTTTTGGACCTCTCTTCGGAGCTGCATCGGGGACCAACTGAAAAGAAAAAATGCGCATTCTCAATTATATTTTTTTTTTTGTAACGAGGGGTGGGAATGCAACGCATCATACCTCCATACGGGAACATAATAACCTACATAATTAGAGCGGCACTGGCACATTCCAGAAAATATGATTTTCTTCAATTGCCGCAAATGATAGTCTAGGCTATTGAAAGATATATTTTACCATAAAATAACACACCCAAAGCAGAGAGGGACATAATCGAAAGACTAGTACGCGGCTAAAGACCTCCAGGTAATTTGTAGGCTACCTTTTAAGAGACACTGGCACATTTGAAAAATAGTGCGCCTTAAGATTTTTCATAATCGATATTTTTGCATGGTTGTAAAGCTTTTATATACAAAAGCCCTCACCGCGAAATGATGAAATTAGACCAATCAGCGTCATTATGGGGTTTTAAACGGACACGATTTTGAATTTAGGCGTCGCCGGCGACGCGAAATTCAGCAGACGGACGAAAATGGCGTTAAACACAAAACACACGCCGGCGTATTGCATGTTCCCACGCTATGCACACTGTTGACCGGGCTTACCCTTTGTGGTTTTAATCTCATTGAGTACGAGTCAAATATTATGTAACTATACACATTTGTGATTTAAAGTTATGGAAAACTTAAAAGTTTTGGCCTACAAGATTACCTGGATAGCTTTATCCTCCATATCAATGTCCCTATCTGTTTTGGCGGTATGTTTATTTTATTGTTAAAATATTATCTCTTTATTCCAACGGCCTAGACGGATCATTTGAGAGAAATTGAAGAAATTTACATATTTTGTGAAAAAGGTGACAGTGCCGCTTTAAGTTTGCCGAATTCATCACACAAATTTGTCTAGTACATGAATATCAGATCGTACCCTTTGATATTAAGACACAAAGGTCACAGACCTGTCAAACAAGATGTGCCGTGAGAACTAACTCTGGCCGTGTGCATTTTATTTGGGGGTTGCACGCCACTTTCCGCGTCGTCTGCTGCAATTAATGTCGCCGGCGGACCATTTAATTTTAAAATCGTTCTGTTGATTCATAAGCGCTCTGATTTCGGCTGACTTGTATTTCAGGTGGAGGGCTATTACGTGTGTTCCCAAAAACGCAATTGGTGGCAGGCGACATAAGTTTTGAACCAAAATCACGTGACTAATTTTGTTGTTGTGAGGTAAGATGGGCTGTTAGCTAATACCCCTGAAAAAGTCATAAAGTGAGTCAATAGTTTTTAAGATATGACCCCAACAATCAAGTAACCCCGCATCAACCCATTTACTTCTACTTTTATGAACTTTTCAGGGATATAGCTAACAGTCCCATCTTATCTTACAAAACAAAGAATAAAGTAGTCACCCCCGTGCTTTTGTTTCAAAAACTTTATGGCGGCCTCTGCCACCAAGTGGTGCGTTTTTTTGGGACACACGGTATATACAAGCTTTATAGCCACTGCAAAATTATCAATTTTGAAAAAAAATCTAAAGGGGCAATATTTTTCAAATGGGCAGTGGCGGACAAGATTCTTGGGTTGTATTTCATAATCGTCCCATACACTTACAATGATGTACAAATATTGGTAAGAAGGCAGTATACTATACATACAATTGAAATGAACATTGATATATTGATCAAGATGAGAATAGAAAATATTGTAAACCCATTAGAGAAGAGTTGTAGAGTGTTTACAATATCTGTGGTAATGGCAAACAACTGCCAGACTCCACCATGGCGGTGATTGCACCATCATATCAATATCACCACACGGAAATATGCAAGAACTCTCATTTAATTTGAAATCACTATAGAAAAAACCAAAAATTACACACAAAAATGCTGCATTAATACACAAGGTCATTATGATTTCAAAGACTTCCCAGATTTAGCTTCTCTGATAGATACTTTGTATTTTTTATCACCATTTGTTAAAATCACGGATAAAAGTACTGAACATATGGATCAAACTTCATTTCGTCGGCTTCATCTCATACTGATCTATCTCACAAAATCAGGGTTTCGAGAAAAATCGTAATTGAAAATCTTCCCTTCGTAATACGCTCGAAAAATACCGATTGCGTCATTCTACCAGCAAAAGGAAAGATCATCAAGAAAACACGTCAGAGTAATTCAAAGAAAAAATAAATGCTGGTTATCTAGACAACCTGTTTAATAGACTGTAAACTTATAGATCAGTATGTGGAAAAGATTTGTTTGTTTGTCAAAACGATGTATGAGATGGAACACAGATAGACCAGAGTGACGTATTCATCACCGTATTATAAAAAAGGCGCAATTCGTATCAGTGCGTCACAAGTGATCTATGTCAGATAGCGCTGTATGTGACGCAGATTGATTTAATCGGGATGTGATGAAAGATATATGTATCTTATCGATTTCGATTTCTTAGAAAACAGATAGCTCGGTATGTACCGTATTCATCGCCGTGTTAAAGTACGCCTGCTACGTTATTTTAGTGCATATAGTGATCTATGGGCCAGATAGCGCTGTATGTGAAAACAATTGCTAAATAATATCCAATTAGGTCGAGTCCAAGTCTGAAACTCTGTAATTTTTGAAGAGTTCAAAGTAATATTACCAATACCGAATTTTCTCAAAAATGTCAAAAATATGAGATAGAACGGTATGTGACGCAGCCGACGATTTTATTCTATAACCACAAAGTTATGGTCAAACAGTCGTACCTACAAGTGAATCAACTATTACTGTGTTTTCTTGTCGTTTAACACTGTGAATCTACGTTTTCTGAATAAAACCACTCGGAGTACGCTATTACAAAATTAAATTTCCACTTCAAAAAAGGTGTTGATTTGGACTAATCATTTCAGGTGAGATATAATCCACTATCAGCGATTTCTTCAAAATGTACAAATAGCAGCCCCTATTTTTCATACAAAGTCCATTTTTTGCACTCTTGTATGAATTGTGTAGTAAAGACACTTTAAGTGGTTAATTGAGCGCAGCACGCCGTATTTGTCACGATGTGCAATTGTCATGCTTTGTTTACTATTAAAGTCGGGATCCGACATTTGAAGGTCTAACCATTCGTAAATAGCATCTTCAAAACCGCTTTAAATGATTAAGTGTTGTTTCACAAAGACGAGAATATAAGGTGTTAATATGACCTAACATTAGCACTTCTAGCCACAAGGGGAATTTTGAGTTAGAAAAAAAAAAAGACTGATAGTGGATTTTAACTCAGGGGTGCGTTAGGGATATAAGAAGAGGGAAATAAGTTTTAAGCATCAGCATTCAGTAAATATTCTTAAAAAACTCCAAATGTGTGCGTTTTGCAAAGAAGCTTGTCTTCGTCATATAAATGATCGATGTTTTAATATTCAACTAAGTCTGAGAAAAATAGCCAATTTTTGGATTAAAGTGTTTAATGTGATTAAAAATTACAAACATGAAAATAACAAGCGTTTTCAAATGCTCATGTTTATAATGAAGCTTGTCGTTGCCATAGGAAAAGATGAGATTTGAGTTAATCAACACCTGCATGTTATCAAACGACTGTCGACAACAATTAAAATTATAAGCCTACAGAGAAATGCTCAATTAAGTCGTAATAAACGAGCGCATAATGAATACTGTTTATTTGCGTTTACACTATGTGATCTTCATAAAAAAATATCCTTTCTTTGAATGTTATATTGCGAGCACAATGATATTTTAAAGTGAAAGCTGCAGATGTTATATTAGCTCCATTTTTGAATTAAAATATTCTCAATTTTATTAAAAAAGATTTCCATGGGGAAAAGTATTTTGTTTTATGATGGAAAAGAGAAAAATGGAATTTCCCCTAGTGCTGTTGATCTTCATACATCTGTTGTTTACAACTAGATACATGGGCAATAGATGAAAGGGATTCCCCGAGATGTAATTTAGCAAATGGTTCACTGGTTTTGCGTTGAGATCAAAACAGATTACAGAATGTAATGTAAGATGAGCAAAGCAGATGATTTTAATTTATGTGAAACCCATTGGAACTGCAAGGTTATGTTTCGCATGATGATGTAGTACATCTATTTTAAGATTTGGGAAATACTGTTGTGGAATCCTCATATAAGCAGGAGATTGAGGTAAAAACTTTGCCTGCCAGTAACCAAGAGCTATATAGTATAGATATAGTTAGTCTGATTGCGATAATGGTAGATTTGTGATTACATGTGCCAGGATTTATTATATGTTTAAGCCACAAGAGCTGAAAGCTGAACTGTTCTGGTGTCGTCTTTTAAGCAAAGAGCCTCAGTCCTTTTGGAATCAAAAAGGGATTCCAGTTTGTCCGAAATGTGCGACATTAACGGCAGACTGGTGGTGGTAGAAGACCTGGATTGCTGCAGAATATTAGTGTCTTCGAGGGAAAAGAAGATTGCCTTGATATATTTTACCTGGAATTATATTGGATGCTCCATATTGGAGTCTTATATCATCGTTGAACTGCAACGCTTCTTTAAATCTGGATATTAGAGGACTTGAAATCTTTAGTATCTAATGTAAATTCATTAAGTGTAATACATGTATTTGTGTTTTGGACATACCAAATTCTTGAACCAATCTGATTAAAATCATTAAATCTGTGTTATTATATAAAATTTAGATCATTTGTGCACAGGGCTCATTTGTTTGTGTTTAAAGGGTACTTCTGACCTTTGACGTCCACGAGATGTCATAACATGGGGTTAGTTTAACTCAAAGAGGAGCACAAATAGAACAGAGCGAGAGAAGACCAAGATGGGGAAGATTCATAAAAGGTAGCCATTATGTTGTTTGTACCTGAACTAACAACAGCATATGCTGGCTTTATTACATGGGGAAATGTAAACAATGTTTTGGTTTAGTTTTTTCATATACAATTTTGACACCAATGGTTTTCCAATACAGAATTTCATGGAGAATCTGACAATTATGGGTGTTATTTTTTAAAATGTGTTCTTGGGTGTTTTTATAAGGGGGACAATTTGTACAGGGTAAACAAAACTGTTTAAATTGTTTTAAAATTGATACCAATCTGTTCGGTTGCTCATAAGGTTTCTAAAAAGGTATAGTTTGCCATATTTACGACCTATTGTTTCAGTACAATAGGCTCAAAAAAGTTTCAAGGTCATTATTTATAGAATGGTCCGATTTTGTTGAAACTGGTTTTAAATCGTTCATTTGGTCATGCTAAATAAGAAAATGTATATAGATTCTGTGTTTCACCTTTCAAAGTGAGACTTTTACAGATATGACTAGTGGTCTCCCATAGACCTGGCCCTGTGGACCACGGCCATCATCAAAACGTAATTGACAACTCGATCTGTATATTTTCGGCTTCTGTACAGTAAGACGAACAATTTGGCACCATTTTAAAACAACCGATGAATCTGAAATTTTACCCCCAGTGTGACCTTGAACCCGTTTTGCCTTGTAACTCTTGCACTATAACCCTCAGGTAGGGCAAACTATACCTTTCTGTAATCATTGAAAGGTACTGAACATGATGGTATATGGTAAAACACATTTTGCCCCGATGGCCTCTTTTATATTTTGGCCCCTGTATAAACCTTTCTCCCTAGAATGCAATCCAAGAACACATTTAAAAAAAATGACACCCATGATTCTTGGAATCCTCATACAATTTTGATTTAGAAAAACCTTGGTTGCCAGATTGTTTATGAAATTTTCACAAAAATACAGTTCCACATGTAGTAATTATAATTAAATCCACATCTTACACAAACATGTTTTTGTATTCATGCACTATTTGTTGGATGAGTCCTTACAGATAACCTCACCATTCTTAAATATTGTTCACCAGATACGAATCATAAATAAAGTAACATTAGAGTTTGGTAACGAGTACAATCTGTTATCTTTACCAACATACATTTTAAAACAAGGTCTTTAAGAATCTACCACCCTGGTATGCCAGCTCATTGGTAATAGAAAAAGGCAACCAGCCACTTGATCTGCTTGGCCAAAGAGACGTACCAGATTGGAGGAGGAGATACCCGTACTTCAAAAACCTTGTTTTGTAATAACAAAGAACATTTTCAACTTCCATAATCCATAACAAACACAAAGGGTCGAATCAAGCGAAATACGCTGTCAAATATTTCAAATCATAATGTGTTTCAGAGAACTTGAAGTTGGCGTAGCAAAATTGACTGGTTGATTATGCATATGTCCCGACTTAGTCTAATTTACTGTTTTCCGTCTGTTTGTATTGTTTGTTCGTGTGTGTTTCTTTGTGTGTGTTGTGTTGTCATGTGTTGTTCCACACTGTAACTACAACATTCGCAAGGTGGGGTCAGTTTTAAAGCCTCTTGAACGTATTGACCTCTCCTTCATCTCCCTTTTTCCCATGACTTTTCTCAAATGTATCAATTTCAACAAGTTTCATCGTACATAGATTGATGTTGAGTTCTTATTACGACGATATCGTGTATTTTCTTGCCAGTGTCATTTAGCTTATTAGTATTATCATAAGTGTTTTATCGTTATGTCAATATTGCAATATTATTTTTAATATTACCTGTTTAATATTGCTACCTTTTATAGACATATATACATATCTAATTGTAGTTTCTATTCGTTCAGTTAATATTGTGTTTCATGTTCAACTCATCTATATGATTTATTTTGTATTCCTGTTTATTAAACCTGTATTACTGCTTTGTGATCAGATATACGTGAAATGTGAGAGTGACTGTAAATAATATTTAGTTGTGAAGTTTGAATTGAAAAATGGAATTTTGTTAATCAACGACACACATGTTAGACAGAATTTGGGTTAGAAAACTGAAAATAAACTATATATTACACATTTGTCACACTTATCCGTCGTCTACCTGAGCCATTTTGGTAAATACATCCGGGGAATTGAATTTTCGCCTATTTTATTCTGTGTGACTATGAAAATTGACAGTTTTGCTGCAAACTTTATAGGCATGTTGGCACTTATTTTGGTATCAATTGTTGGTACTTCTCTCTCAAAAGGGGGTAACTACTATCTATCACTTCGGGATCACCCTGTACCCTAACTATAAGAAGCGTAAAATATCAATTGACAATTTAATAATTTGGCCCCAGAAAGAGGGTTTCGGTAAGGTGCAAAAGCATCCCTCCCCTTCGGTAGACGAGGACAAATGCAATTAGATGATATTTTGTGTCTATACTCCTTCGATGTCAAATTTCAATTCACTGTTGTCACTCAAAACTTATGGGAAAGGAATAGATGCGTAGTTACAAAAAGAATCGAAAGGACATTTCTGATTTAAATGAAGTATAAAAAGAAACCGTCAGCATTGGAATGCGAATTGCATTTCTTCGCAGAGCGAAGCATACATTGCAGAACACAAAACTCTTGAGGCTTTTGGGCTTATCTCTTAACTCTCATAAGTAATCACGTTCGGATTAAAAACGGAAGAGTATCCTTCTGCACAAATAGTAAGTTATCTTTCTTATAAATAAATTCTCAGTCATTTTTAGTAGAGGATGTTTTCATTTTTTACATCTGAACATTTTTTGTTTGTTTGTTTTAACAAATGATTAAACCATGCTGTAATTGGAAATTCCAGCTATAGGGTTCAAAACTCACGCCACTTCCACCACTTCCCGATTGTCGATAAAATCCCCAACGGACAGGTTGTGGTCATGAGAAATTTTTAGCATTCGAAGGCCTTAAGCTGTTTAACATATTTTAACGAGCTTCACTGAGCTATAGAATTTTCAATTGAGTTCCGAAGAGTTTATGAAACAGCAGGTTTTAAAACTGCACATACGCTTCACAAAAACATAATGTTGTTGTTGTCTGAGATGAATATACCAACAGAGATTCGAAGCAAGTAATCAATGGATTGTTTGCAGCGCGCGTGTTGGTACGAATTTTTATTGTTATGGTAATTCAACGATTCTCGACTGATCAAGAGCAGTAATCGCTTTCCATACATGTCAATGGTAACCCAAATTGAGTTGGCGGGCTATTTTTAATTCAACGATGCTCACACGTGCGTGTTATTTGTCAAAAAGCCCGGACACCGTTAGTATTCAATGACTTTTACATCAAGCCATGGAATAATTTTAAAATGACCCAATTTGGGACACTCATTGTCGACTATAGATGATTTGGCTCAATTTCCATGTTTTATGACATTCTGGATATCTTCAAAATATACTGAGTAATTAAAAATGGTATTTCTTCTTTCAATATCCACAAGATTGAAACAAATGTGACCAGTTTTATCTCAAAACTCATATTTTTTAACGTAGGATCTAATAGTCTTTATTTTATATTTTGACTTAATGTCTTATGAAAAAGAAGTTATTGATGACAGGCCAAACACATAAAGTGTTAATGTGATGCCGGTCCTAAGAACAAATTTATATTCCAGTTAGGTGATGAATTGAAGCACAGAAGTAGGTAAAAATAGCCTGATTTGCAGGATACCTCGCTCATAGAAAAAGTTAAGGTGCTCACAGCGCCACAGGCGGCCAAGTCATTGCAAGCCGAAACAGACCTGTTCGATACGGCTCGAGCTGGTAACATGGACTATAGCTTAGCTTACATCTCTGTAGGGAATATTCGTCTCAGGTTGTTGTGGTGCTTGTGTTTGTTTTTGTTTGTTGTTTTTGTTGTTGTTTTTTTTACCGACCGGTGTCCAATGACTACAAGGTCAAATTCAGCCCTTTTGCTGCCATATTCATTTTAGGGTCATTATTAGAAAGCATTGCATTGTAGCCCAAATGGCTAAACTACAGCAAACATTTACATATAATAAACAATTAAAAACAGATAAAATAGCATAGTTAAGAAAATGACATAAAATTAACGGAAGTTTAAAAAATATATCCAAATCTTGCCATGGAAACAAATATGCGCGCACAAACTAATGCACCACTCCCACACTCATCAATCCAGCACACCCCACACACACCACGCACACACACACACACACACACACAATATTAATCCAACCACTCAAACCGGCACACAACCAACCATCAACCACTTTACACACGCGTACACAGGCCCACGTTAAACCATTCATATTCAAGGAGTAAAATATCTACTACATATTACTGAGAATAAAACAATCAAGCCAATTAAAATAGAACTTCTTGCTAACAGTGTAATTTTATATAAATTATATATAAATGAGTCATCCTACCTAAATTTATTTAAAAGGTCGACTAAATAAGGACTTGCACTATTTTTGTATCGGTTGGTTCTGCACCTGATTTTGGTAAGATGGTTAGATTCCTCAAAGAATAGCACTTACTTCATATGATAAGCCATTCACTAAAAAATCGGATTCATAGCATTTAGCTCTTTGCTGCACTGATGAGAACCCAAAGTTCGAAACGGTACTTGTCTGCATATTGTAGTATTATATATAATCTATCGTCTTATAATATATCTACTATATACTCGTGATCTATCATATCTATCTCTAATATAATATTATATCATATATTATATATATATCGTGAAGAGCTGATCTGCAAAAGGGCTACTTCCATTTTTACCGAATTGAGTTACTATTATTACGTTATAATTCCAATTAACAATACACATTTTGCTTGTTTTGGACTTTCATACCTTGCTGCCCTTTCCTGAGATATCGTAATTTTATCCCTTTCGGAAATCTTCAGAATTTTGTTTACACGACTATAAAATCTCAGAAAAATACTTGTTTCCCTTTTTTGTGTTTATGGTGGCCTTTAATGTCCTTTAACTTTTACAACCAAAAAGAACTGTTTGTTAATTCACTATCTATGGAACAAACTAATTTTAATTAACAAACGTTGCTGTTTCGGAAAAAACTTAAAAAATGACAGAAAATGGCATTTTGGTGACCAATTATATATTAAATGGTTCATATTTACAAATAAAGGTATATTCAATTAGTTCTTTTTGATTTTAAAAACATTAGTCAAGGTGAATAATGTAGTGACAAAAGATTCTAAAAATAAACTCATATTCAATCATTATAACACCTTACTGACACCTTATCAGTTTTTCCTCTTATCTCGAGTGCAAAAATGGATGTAAGCCTTTTGCATTATATCTATATATATATTTGAATGTTATCTCCGCCGATGTACCTATATTGAGATTAAACTTTTCGTTTGAATTGCAAAGTGCGATATCCAAATATCGCACAAGAAGGCGGCTCCTATCATACATTTAAATTAAAATTACATATACACGTAACTTTCAGCTACATAAACTACCGGCCAGTCTAATGTTTGGTTCATTTCACTTTGTGAAGATATCACCATACCGATGGAACACTCTTCAGAAAGCAAAATAGTGCGACATTGTAAAATCGATTTCTTATTTTTTTTACACCTTAGGCGGCAAAGTACAATTTGTGAACTCTTAACTCACTTATACACAGTAGTCTATGGAAAAATTTCAACTTTTAGCATATTTCTTTCACGTTTAAAACTATCACAGAGGAAATACAACAATATCAATACAAAGTACAAGCTAAAATCACCAAATAACCACATTTTTAACATATGATGACCAGAAAAAAAAAAAATAGTTACGAATCACCAAACTCGCCGCACGTCAGATTGGCAACACAAGATTCTATAGTGGCTAAAGTTTAGGAGCAAATCGTTGTGAAATTGAAGAGCGCGAAGTAAATTGCCTCAAATTCACTGTTCAAATGCCACTTTCTTAATATAAATATTGCATTTTCAGACATTTTAAACCAGTTTTTCCAGATGCCATGCAAGAAAGTAGTCCACCCAAGAATTTTCATCCTTACGGCAGCCAGGTTAGTGGTGTATAACCTGGTGGACAATCGTATTCGAAACGACAAAAGTATGTACGAGATGTTAAATTGTTTTTACAACACGAGCCAACTCACACTGCAAGAAAAAATATTGTCATTTTTCCAATACGATTTTTCTTTGTACACAACATACATTACGGTTACGAGATAGCTAAGAAAAACAGACATTACAGTTACGAGAGAGAGCTAGGAAATTTATACAATGGCTATATTGGATCGTATCGATGATTTTGGTCTGTATGTTTTTATTCACATACCGCCACCATAGCCTTTGGATTCAATGATGTAGACAATCACTATTGATCTGATGCATTCACTTAATCGGCAGAGGGATTGTCCACCTATCAATAACAAAATTCTGATATGATAACCTAACTACCTAGGTACAACATAGCTGATCTATAATTCAAGCATCATTTTCTATAGTTTAACGATAAGAAATAAGATAATTACCACGGAGCAGCCCATCGACATTAATTAATTTCGATAAGATGACGATTGATCATGGCGACGCGTGCATCGGACAAATTCGGATCTTTGGACTAGACACGAAATAAAGGAAAGATAAAAGTCCATGATCGCTTTCAAAAAAATACAAACACCCTGCCCAAACTCACCACAGAAAGTTTGGGGTTGATGAATTAAAAGTTTGTAAGGCACGCTACACTTTTATTGTTTGCCCAAACTGTTCTAAGCATGTCAAGAGCACAAATCATCTGTCTTAAACAGGAATACTGGTCTACGTATTAGACTGGATACCCATGCCGTTGCACGGTCATGGATTCCCATGGTATGGTGCATCTAATAATAAGCTCAATGCCGATAAATGAACACGACCCGGCCAAATGGATAAGACATTTTGTAAGTTGTAGCCGTCATCATTTAATTTGTGTGCAATCTTATACTCCCACATGCCTAAAATTACCTGGTTTGCATCGCTTTGGAGAGCTCCACACGACCGTGGCAGTACAGCGCAGACTGCCTGTCATGCTAACTTGGTGCTTGTCATGGACTGATGGCGGGAACGCGAAAGTTCGTAAAATCATTAGTAGCAACTGATTGGTTGGGTAGGCTTAACGAATTAATAGACGGTGTGTACAAACGATATAATCTTTACTATTAATAAAATTGAAAACCTACTTTCCAGTTAGGAACTGCTAAACTAGATTGTATTCGTTATTTACGATGCTTAGGCGTTCACAAACAGTTGTAGAGCGAGTTAAAAAGCCTTTAAAACACTGCTAGAAGGTGCTGAACGTGATGTGTCGTACTATTTTTTCGTAAAGCATGTCCGAAAATCGACTTTTGTTTTCAGTGTAGGAAAACGTACTCCGGCAATTTTAAAAGTGCACTTTGTACCTCTACCAACTTGGGTTTGTTTTTTTTTTTTTTTTTTTTTTTTTAAATTTTTGCAAAATTTGATTATTTTAATAAGAATTCGCGCCACTGCTTAATATAATTAATCGCTAACCAAAACATAGAAAGGTCAAACCCTTGGCCAAAACCTCAAATTTACACTTTCATTCTCATTTTTTGCTCAGAAATTTCCTAGACACTTTCCTAGTTCATATTAGTGAAACTATCAGTGGTTTAGTCCTGACATGTCTTTAGTGCTCTTGCCGGCACTAATATGCACAAGGCAAGAAACACACTTCCCAGTGAGGGTGATATTGCGAACTTGTTGGGGTATCACCCAATAAAACATTGGGAACCCTGAATCAAATTGAAGATGAAATGCACTTCTTACTAGAGGGCTCTTTCTATGTATTAGTAAGAATAAATAAACTTTTGCAATCATGAACTCCATTCTATTTATTTAATGGTCACAAAGTAACAAATTGATTCATAATATTGTAAAATTCATCTATTTCGCTTTTGAAATTACGAAGCATTCATGTAATTATGGTGTATCACACATGAGTGTAATTTGGTATTTGTGTACTGTCATGTTTTGTGGGCCTTAAGTGACAGGATGAGATTTTTTAGGATCCAATTTCTCTCCAATTGCACAAATCGATTGTGACCACCTCCCAAGAACTTTCCGAGTTTATGACAACAAGTAGAGAAAGAAAACAGCAAACCTTTGTTTTGAACTGGTCTGACTTCGTAATTTTCCCCATAAAACCGTTGCTTTGACTTTCTGTCGTGCACGACAGAAAGTACTAACTCATCATATTATTACATAAAGACGGCGTATTTGGCTTATTCACTTCAGTGTGATCTAATACAGTGGAAGCATTCCAAATAGCAAAAAACCTGGGTTTCGAAAAACTTGGGGGCGCTTCTTTGCCTGGAAATCTCCCCATGTCTCTATCCACGAATCCTACGGGGAAGCCTCGAAAGGACACCCTCTACGTCGCCCCGCCATTACGGGGGGGCATCCCGGCCACCAACACACAGTACACAGTACACACACAAGCCGCTTATTGCTAACAACGAAATATAATCCCATGATCATGATAATAAGAATTTACCAACCTACCTTTTTTGCATTGTTTAACAAATTTCACCGTTTCTATTTCCATGGATTTAGGAAGGATGATGTCCAGGGCCGGCCTAAACTGGAATTCCAGGAGCAGTGTCTTAACTGTTGTTGGGTAAAAATTGTAAGGTTTATCTCGCCCACTTGGCGTGACTGAGAAATGAACGCTAGTTGTTAGAAGACGTGTTAAAAATTGGTAATAAACAGCCGCGTGAGAAAAATAATTTTTCGTAAATTAACACCATACCAGACAAAATAAAGTAACAATAGAATGTTGATATATTCCGTTACTGAAACTTGATAGTTCCCAAAGGCCGATCGTAGTTGCTGAAACGTGACATCTTCCGATTGGCGGGTTGTTGGTGTTTTAGAAAGGCCACTTCCGTGCCCATGTGATCGATTTCGGAGATATGAACAAAATTATCTCGTTTGTGCATGGAATGTCCTACGCCTGGACTATCAGTACACGAGAAAATGACCCGGGCGAGTTACAATGTGTATTTATACTGAAATGGATTCGATGATGTTTCATTTGTGTCAGTGCGATTGAATTCGCACGCCATTCTTTTCCATTGTTGGTAACTTTTATCGCTATATTGGCAGCAAGAAATTACATTTTTTTCCTGAGCCTCCCAGATGATATACAAATGTATAACAG
>JAMKCH010001927.1:0-36885 GCA_023653785.1 Ophioderma brevispina
TTCAATAGACACTCCCCCCGGAGCTTAATAAAATCATAATATCTACATATGTAGTTTGCTATAATTATTATTATTAATTATCAGTCCCTTAAGTAATAACAGATAATAGTAGATCTTATGGTACATTGGGTATTTGCATTGCCAAAAGGCGTATCCTAGTGTACAAAAAGCACAAGAAAAGAATATGTTATTAAGATCTTCTCTTCCTGCCCATAGCGACAAAGTGTTTACTGACAGGGAGAAATCACCACCGAATTTACCGCCTATCGATGAAAGTGCCCAAGCCGCACTTTGATGTTCAGGCGTTATGGGTAATTTATCTGTTCTCGTATTCTTCGAATAGTTCAAACTAGAAATCCAAAATTGTAATGCAAACCTTAATCGTAGACAATATAAAATATCAATTAAGTTTAGCCCCAATAAAGGGCTTTGAAGGTTTCGTGCCTCGACCAACCTTTATCTTAATCCCTTATTGTTGTACATCTTCCTAGGTTTATGATAGATTCTAGATAATTAAGACTTATCATGGCCTTCTCTTTTGTCAACTGGCGATAACGCCTGCTGCTTGCTTGAGTGGATATGAGTTTGATTTTCAATTGTTAAAAAATAACATCCGCCTTCCAATATCGCTTTTCAGTAACTTGTTGAAGTTTATAATACTTTACTTAAGGATTAGTTAAAGGGTCAGAAGCAGACATTTCAGAAATATGTCTTTGTTCAGGCTGGTAAGCCCGTTAGTCGCTTTGCCCAGTCGAGAGCCCCCGAAGGGGTGAGACTTTGCAAGCGACTAACGGGCGACCACGCCTGACAAGACCACCTTATTTCTGGATAATGTCCTACTTACTTATTCTTTAATTAACAATAGACGCCGGCAAAAAAGAAGCTAAAACCGTTTAAAAAATTGTTCAAATATTGCGTCTTCGTACATTTTCATGATACTTGCATGATTTAATTCATTTCTAACAAATACAAACACTTTAATGCCCACGTTTGCTAATATGGTCGTTGTAAAAGTCTAGACTGTATTGAAAGGATCATTCACAATATCTGGGTAAACAAATAATGAGCGAAGCTTTTGAAAGGGATAATCGGTTCAAACCTCAATTGAAATAAGGCATCAAGTTGAAACTTGAAGAGCTTTACAATGTTCGCCTCAACGACTTTTTTTGAATACAGCTAAATATTTTGTAATCAAGCGAGCATAAGGAGGGTACAGTCCCCACCGTTGGTTGTGTTTGTTGTGACAATTTGGTTTCGGTTCGGGATTTGAAAGTTAGAAAACGATTTTGATGGATGAATACTTATAAGAGCAAGTCCAAGAACACGCACTGATCGTTTTATTGAAGGCGTAAAAGATCTAAAAGCAAAGTAAGGAAGGTCGTTTGATCTTGAACTCTGTCCTGTGTTAAATTAAACCTTTTGGCTTTATGTACTGAAATTGATATATTTAGCATATATTTGCCAAATCCGCGCTCATTATTGGTGGAATTCACCTTTGACAAGTACATGGGGGTCCTTCTTTGACACTACCAGGTTTATATTTTTCAAGTCCAATCGTGCTTACTACACACACATATCCTAAAGGATATATGTGATTCAGCTTGACAAAATTTTTATGTTTTGTCTCGTTACTATGTATTATAATTGCAATTTATATATTTAGCATATATTACAATTTGAAAATAATAAAAAAAGTAAATTAAATTCAAATTTAATTCAAGAATATTGACAGTAATTCATTGTCTCCTGGAATTGACTTTGACCCGTAAAAATACCATTCTATACGACCACTACAGAATTTGTTTTTTGAATACAGTCCTGCTTGTTACAAACATATAACAAAAGTACGCTGTGGATCAGTCTGACAGACGTTTGTGTTTTTCTCATTTTTATCTGTTTTGATTAAAAAAGATGTTATGATCATGGCAGGTGTCATAATGCGATAATATTTAAATTAATCCCTACCCCCTAAGCAATGGCAGACGGTATTTCTATACCGTTCGCTCTATGTTTCTAGACTGACGTTGTATTTCCTTTCGTTTCTTAAAGTTCGATGCCCAGACCTTTATGTTTTTTGAGAATGTGTCCAGCTACTGACCACATTATCAAAAACAAAAGGTTTTGATGTAAGTAGGTCAGCTACTGACCACAATATCAAAATAAAGGTCGGGGCAACGACCTTTAACAAAGACATAAAGGATATCTATGAATAGAATAGGGCTAGACTTTTCTGCCAGTTTAAAGGTGGTTCATACTTCATCGGCAACATCTGCCGACGCTAGTCTTTCGAATAGCTTTTGCGCGCCGAATACACGAAACATACGCGTTGCGTGAAAACATCCTCGAAAGGCTAGCGTCGGGCAACGTCTGCCGATGAAGTATGAACCCACCTTACACTAAACATGGTATACGATGGATGATTGGAAAAAAATCTTAATTTTTTTCAATAATAAGATATATAATTATATGCCTTACAAAATATAAAAAGGTAGGTTGTAATATGCAAGGTATAAGAGCCGTTCCATTATAGTTAAATATAAGCTGGGATAAATATACTATAGTATATGGCAAAATCTCGGTATTTATCCCATAACAAGGAAAGTTGTCCTTTTTTAATTTCGCAATGGTTCCAATTCCTCAAGTCATTTTCTCGCTCGAAGAGATTATGATAATCCAGTGTGTTTGTGTTTTCTTTCGCTACCGGTGTCTTTACACTCCTAATACAGGGTGACTATCAATTGAAAAATTCTAACACAAAGGTGGCACTGGAGTCCATAGGGACATTTCAGTTCTCAACAACAGGTGTTAGGAGGTATACCACGTTATTCTGACCTTAAATTCGCACAATTATTCGAAAAAATATTTTAAAAATGAGAGGAGTAGAGAAATTAGAGAAGAAAGGGCGATGAGACGCGCTGGGAAGTAGAGAGGGAGAGCCCAAGGAAGAGTTTGCGCAAAGATAAATTTAGAGTCGCGATTAATAGATACATCACTTCATATATAGAAGATATTAATTAAGAGAGTGACAAACAAATGACCTTTACTGAAAGTTTGGCCATTTTGAAAGTTTATCAATAACATATCCGTAACACCCATAGTCCTTCAACACTCCAAAAGCGGTAACTCAGTTCAACTCATGGGTGTACAATACCTTTCATCATACCGGGTGAGGTAAAAAACTTACCACTAATTGTTGTCCGCGCATTTTTTAAGTAACATATATTAACATAATCGGTATCATCTGAAGCTTATTTCATCATCTTTACTTTGCTGGGGTCAGAGATCATTCACATCGTGAGGTGTAGACCGAGCTACAGTCCCTTGAATCAAGTAGTCACTTTTCGCTCTGTCCACGGAGTCACATTACTGAATGCGTCGCGAATGAAATCATGCCCAGAAGAAAATGGGCTAGTTATTGACTGCAGAATAATGTGACGCTATTTATCCTCAAATTCCCTAAAAGTCAATGTGACCATCATATATATGCCCTCTTCATTTCTACGTCCTCATCACTCCATAACAATCATTTGCAAAATAAAGTAACTTGATACATGTATCAGTTTCGGAGGAGTTGAATGAACCTACCATGTGAAGAAACCAGACATCGGTGCGGTTAAGTATTGTCTCTATTTTTTTGTAGACCAAAATATGCCACTCTTAAAAAAAAGTGTTACAAAATAAAACTTACCATTTATCACTGATTTTTACCCCTTTAAAACACTTATTGACACAAACTAGACATACCCTTTTCATTTTGGGGAGTCATTTGCTTAGTTGGCGGCCGTGCAGTTCAATAGGAAATTGGAAAGCGTGAGCCCATTGATTCAAACGACTGTAGCTTCGTCTATACCTAACCGATGTGAAATGCTATTTTGCAGCAATTAAGATAATGAACTAATGTTCAGATAATACCACATATTTGTTGACGTGACTATCCCAGTGCTCCTCTGTTGCACCAACTTCACTTGGCTGCCAATTCGTATGCGCATTAAATTTAAGATTCCTTTATGTGTATAACGCCCGTACGTCCCTGGCACCGAATACCTCATTGAACTTCTTTTATCACCCAGAGTCACATAGGCCACTCGTTCGTCGTTTGACATGTCTCTGCTTCGTATTACCAAAACCAAAACTGTTGCTGGTGATAATGCTTTTTATGCGCCGCACCACGTCGCTGAACAGAACTTCCAAGAAACATCGGAACACCAACTATTCCAGTTGTTTAGAGAGTCACCTGAAAACTTACCTCTTTCAGCAGTTTAGTCATTGTTTTAGTTGCCGTGCATTTTGTCATTTTTGTTCAAATTGTTATTTATTGTATTTGTTATTGCTGTTAGGCGCTGTGTTCATTGTAGGGCGCTTTATAAATGCCTGTATTATAGTTATTATTATATGTTTTATATATGTTCTAAAATCGCGAGCACAATCAGGGTCAATTTTTTGACTCACCCTGTATCTCAACGGAGCACACCTTTGATTCCAAACCCTCGATCTAGATAGATTAGCGGGTATAATTTACATGGTTATTTATGGTTTATAAAATCGAATTCATCAACCTTAGAATTATTATGTTCTAACTGACATTTTGTCGTTTTTTGTAAACAAACGTCATGTTTTGAATGTCTCATCATGAGCGTTACAAAGACTAATTTCTGATGGTTCCACTTTCTTTGACACTGGACACCTTCGTAAATATTTCTTTTTTAAAGGCCAAGTATCCAAAATGTAAAGTTTTAATCAAAACATTGGTAATTCTATGCCATATCCACAAATCAGACCTCAATCTGTGACCATTCAGAATTAGCCACCCCCAAAAAGGGTTAGTTCATGTTCCTAGGTGGTTTCCATTCAAAGGTTAACGTTTTTCCTCTACCAAATGGGGCCATCTTAGATTTCTGGGCGAAAATTAATTGCCTTAACGGTAAACGGATGTTAGATTTGGAATCCGTAGTGACTTTACCCAGAATGTCTTTGTTGCACTGACTTTATATGTCTAGTTTCGAACTTAATTTTAAAGATGCGCCGACAGGCGCCATCTTGGATCTGGGTAACCAATGATATCATTATGTCAAAATAATGTCGATTCGAAATCCTTGTGTCCTTGTCTCTCTACCGATTTTAGTGCTATGGTTTCACAACTAAAGTTTCCAGATGGCGCAGCGGCCAACTTGGATTTTAAGTGAAAATAAACACTGTAATGTCAAACTAATGTCAGAATCGGAATCCTTGTGTTCGATATACCAGAAAAAGCGTCTTTGTATATAATATAGGTGCTCTATAGTCTAGTTCAACACTTAATTTTTCAAAATGCGCCGGCGGCCATTTATGATTTTGGTCCTCTAGCGAAAAATTCCAGGTTTTTTTTGCAAGGGGCATGGGCTATGTTTTCTAAAACGTCCATAGAAGCCAATCAATCATCAAATCTTTATTAAGCTGGAAAAGTCACGAAAAAGTAACTGACAATGATTTTAGCAGACAAACAATCCTGGAATGGTGAACTAACTATAAGTCAGTTATTTGTCGCAGTGACTTTTTCAAAGGAAAATATACTATGCAACACATACCTTGGATTAAGGGTATTAAATGTCAACCCAGATCATAAAATCCCCAAAAGGAGAGCTATACTTTGTTCTTTAAGACAGCGATTCGGTCTTGGCACAGAAGTGTATTTAAGATAAAAAGAACTGCTTAAATCATTCCTTTTGATGCCTTCCCTTATTTTACTTATTTAATATTTCTTTTCATTTCAGTTAGCTCCGTAATGCCCAATCATTAAAAGAAGGTTCCCTTTTAAGGGCCGTTTCATATCCCTTTTAACATCCCAATACAGACAAACCGCATTACCTCATTTCTCGATCACTCTAAGGCGGTACAGAACTTAATTTAGACGAAATTTCTTTGCGTTTCCTTTCCTCGGCGGTCTTTACCCCCTTGTTTCTTAGGCAATTGCAATACTGACAAGCAAGAAACCCGTCAAAGGAGGTCATGCGGTCTCAACTTCATTTAACTCGTTGCTTTTGGGTCGAACCCTATGATCACAATATTCTTTCAGTTCCTTATAGAAAACAGCAACAAGGCATGGCTGCTGGCAAACCTCGTACAAAATATGGGTTTTTCAGTGCCAATCACTTAAGTCCTGGCGTATTTTTTGAGCAGTGCCTCCGATTGGTATTCTGATTACCAAAATGTGGTCAATAGTTGTCGAGATGGAGTACTGCGAAATACCATGTTTATGCCCATTGGGCGTTTGTTCGTAAACTGAGTCCGTATATCTATGCTATAAGAGGAGTAAAACGCACTCTAATATGCGTTAAGCCTTTTTCGCAAAAGGTATGGTCGAAAAGATAACACTTGAGTAAAGTATGCTTATTGTTGAATATTTATAAGTTATAAAAAGGCGGATACACACACACAAATATATATATATATATATATATATATATATATATATATATATATATATATATATATATATATATATATATATATATATATATATGTGTGCGTATGTGTAGACTATTTTCTGCTGAATTTTTTAAATTCATAATATATATCACTCCTATTCTTCCTTCACTCCATTTTCCCCTTTCCCCTCGGATCTCTTGTCATGCAGTCCTACCCATCTCTGCAATTCAGCTTATTCATCGGCTAGCAGGTAAAACGTCAATCAACTCATAGAATGTCATTATGCACTTCATTATCCCATCAATAACTAGGACGCAGCTCAGGAGCTAGGTTATAGTTTCCTCATATTATATATACAAAGATTTGTGTTAATGTTGCCCCAGAATTAGTTTCAATGGCAACGATATACAAAAATTGATTTATTGATTGTCGTGAAGAGTATATAGTTATACCCACAAGGGATATCAAGACCATGTCATTTTTATAGAATTGAGGATGAAGAGAAACATTCACGATTCAAAATCACCCAGTGGCAGTAAAATAACAGTATCACTGTAAATTAAAGTGTTTAGGGTGCTGTTACACTTTGAAGTGTTTTTTTTTTTTTTTTTTTTACTCAATGAGTGAGCTATGCAAAATGCTAATAGCATTACGTCTTGATAAAAACATCAAGGCTACATAAACCATGTACAGTTGTAGAAAGCAAAAGAGTGCTCAACTAAACATGCTGCAACCTATTATATATATATATATATGTGCGTTTATGCGTACGTGTGTGTGTATGTGCGTATGTGTAGACTATTTTATGCTGATTTGTTTTGAAATTCATAATATATATATATATCACTCCTATTCTTCCTTCACTCCATTTTCCCCTTTCCCCTCGGATCTCTTGTCATGCGGTCCTACCCATCTCTGCAATTCAGCTTATTCATCGGCTAGCAGGCAAAACAACAATCAACTCATAGAATGTCATTATACACTTCATTATCCCATCAATAACTAGGACGCAGCTCAGGAGCTAGGTTATAGTTTCCTCATATTATACTTCTACTATCAATCCTGATTTGGTCGACGATAGAGTGCACTTTGATATTCGTGGTGGAACAGGTTTGTAAGCCTTCGTGACCATGATGTGACCGGGAGGCATAAAGTTTTTGTAAACCGCTTTATTATTTGTTAGCCTTAGCTGCGTGCTCCATATAAGCTGTACTACTGTGGAAAAAATACAAAGATTCGTGTTAATGTTGGCCTAGAATCAGTTTCAAAGGCAACGATATACAAAAATTGATTTATTGATTGCCGTGAAAGGTATAAAGTTATAACCACAAGGGATATCAATACCATATCATTTTTATCGAATTGGGGATGAAGAGAAACATTCACGATTCAAAATCACCCAGTGGCAGTAAAATAACAGTATCACTGTAAATTAAAGTGTTTAGGGTGCTGTTACACTTTGAAGTGTTTAGTGTAACACCCACACAGTAAAGGTATATAGAAAAGCAACACTTTCTAAACAAGAAACACTAAAGTTAAACACTTATACAACAAAATAACACCTTAATAAGCACATGAAAGTGTTTAAATTTTATTAATGTACATACCTTTAAATCAAACAACTAAACGTTTTTATCAACTAAATATCATTTGCTGCCTAAACATTCTGCTATTCAACAGTCAAATTTTAAAAAGTGTAACATGTGAACCGCCTGAGACGATCAGATGTGTAAATCCATTTCATTTCACTCGTTTTAAATCCCGTTTTGACACGTTTAGAATTTCAACGCATTTATATTACGCTTCAGTAATTGCACGTCGCTTTATATTAAATCGAGCCCTCCATAAACAAACAACAACCAAAACAAACAACAAGTGCAAACCACGTTTCTCAGAAAAAAAAATGTGTTTAAAATCATATGCCCTATTCTAATCTAAAAGATGTGTTATATAGCCTACTTTTAAATTGTAGGATTCCTTGTGTTGAAAATTATACACCATGGCTGGTATTCTGAAAGGGAGACTAACTTTAGACCTGGGTTTAAACCAGGGTTAGTCCTACATGAGTGGACCTTTTTCATTTCAAAATACTGTTAAAATTAATGTAACGGGTGAAAAAATTCCTCATGGATGGGCTGTTTAGGCCCATCCATGAGAAATTTTCTCACCTATTACAGCACATTTTTAGAGTATGTTGAAATGAAAAAGATCCGCTCATGCAGGACTAACCCTCGTTTAAACCCAGGTCTAAAGCTAGACTCCCTTTCAGAATACCAGTCCATAAGTCGACAAAAAGATCTCTGTCCTCGTCCAAAATTTAGAAATACCAAGTAAGGTAAACAAATAATACAAGCCAGATTAATAACGAATGGGTTCTTCTCTAAATTTAGAGAAAGGTATAATTTGCTCTGCTTTGGCAGTCACCTGGAGATCATTAACAGCTGAAGAAACATTGATATAACAGTGATACATAAATTAAATGGAATATTTTTGTTGCGTTCTGTCACTGATCATACAGCTTTTATATCTTGCTATTTTGGAAGACTTCTAAATCTGGAAAACGAATAATTGTAAATGTGTAATTCAGGTCTGTGTTTAGTGCTTTATAACCAACATATATTTGTGACGCTAATTGACAAATTTAAATGTTATGTTAAAGGGATATTTTGGAATCTTGTAAGCAACTTAAAGTGTCTGCTTCTTTTTGAAATAGCTGAGGTTAGTTATTTTAATTTTGAAATAAAAGAAATTTTGTCTTGGAGAGATTTTGGTGTTAGTGATATTTTAGAATGTGTATCTTTTCAGTTGCCTGTTGGCTTCACTGCACATGAAATTCATAACAACAATTGTCTTTGAGTTAATGCTTGTTAACAGTAAATCTACACTTGCAGGTTTAGTAAAATCAGATCTACCGGGTGTCTAAAAAAAAGAACCCTCAAAGCGCCCTCTATTTCACGAAGAGAAAAGAGTAAACATATTTTCAATCGGCTATAACTCGGTCAATATGTGTCCTTTGGAAATGTTTTCGGTTTCGAAAATTCGCTTTGCAGATGCTTATTAATTTGTATGGTTTACTTTCTTCTCTTCGTGAAATAGAGGGCGCTTTGTGGGTTCTCTTTTTATTGCGACACCCGGTATATGCAGTCAGTCAACAGCTCATAATTTTTTCTCTCTTCATCTGTTTTTCACTTTTTTTCTTTGCCCACTTGGCAATATTTCTCCAATTCTGCTAGTTATTTCTCAGGAGCGTTTTCCCTGTTCTCACACTTTGCGCAACTCTTAATGCCAACATTGGTCTGAATTTAGCACCACAGTCTCATAGATTTAGATGGTTGACAGTTTTATCTGTATTTACCCTTGCCAATTTTTTTTTAAATTTCTGCTAGCTGTTATGGTTTTACAAACATGTTTAGAGTACTATTGTACTAGCTCCGCATTTAGCAAGCTGTAAAACCTTCTATCTGTCGACACAGAATAGAATCGTCAGCATATTTGGGCTATCTTTGTTTCAATCGCCAGACAAACTCTTCATAGACGAGATGTTTTCATTGCTCGATATCAATGATAACAGACGTTTTGAGATTGAGTCAGGCATTTGCTTACATTGGTGTTTATAGTGCAAAAATAACATACATTATCTCAAGAGGTTTGATGTAATCGGTGAAAGCTCTCCATAGGAGGAAATTGAAAAGAAAATAATATTTGATTTCGATTTTACGATATATTTTTATACTACATGCCAAGTTGGTGGTAGTTTTAATTTAGAAAGAGTATTGATTTGGCTGTGCTTGTTAGTGTAAAAAGACATATATCTGAATTCTTTGATATCCGCCTGTGCAAAAATATCCTCCTAAAATGTAATGTTATGACCTCACTATTTTGATGTATGTACGCAGTTATTATACAGGTGGTTATACAGGTGGTTGTTCCAATCGTCTTAAGGACCCCCTGACTTATCTGAGAGTAGTCTATTTTTTGTATTTTGTAGTATATGAAAAGAGCATTTTTCCCATTGACGTCCTGAAATTTGAAGCTCCAAATCCACTTCTTTACGAAGATAGGTTAAAAAACTGTCGTTTTAATGGTTAACCATCGATTTTAGCACAGTAGTGAATAGGACGTTAAAATATCAAAACCGCAAGTGTGTTTCCCACGAAACTTAATAGTGAGTGTATATAAATGTTAATCTCTTATATCAAATAGAGAACACGATATCCTTGAATCGAAGGAAGTGCCTTTCATGCACTCTGCCTTCCGAGATTTCACACTCGGGAACAATGTCTTGAAGCATGATTGCATTTGAGAGTCGTATTCGGATAGGTCAGGGGATACTGCGTCCTTGAAGTTACCATGCGAAAGAACAGGAAGGGATAGAAGGGAAGGGGATCGTTCGCCTATGGTGGCATCATTTCCAACTGACAAAATGTTAGAGACGTAAAGTTTCCGGAAGGACTGGAAAATCACCGAGATATGACCACTACCTCGTATCTCTTACCAGAGGTAATTGACTTGCACCAACATTCCTTACATTTTTTGTATCAGTGGAGTATTATAATGACGTAAATTTGTAACAGGGTAGTCGTTTTTTTTTCTTTTAAAGGTTGACTCAGAGATTTTGCAATATATTTTTTGTGCATTAATTAAAAAAAGTCAACTAGAACTAATGACAGTTACCTAAATTGCCCAATTCCAAAGTTTGAGATGAATCGGATTTTGTTTTCGTTTTGATGCAGTGAACAGTTATGTAGAGCTTAACAGTGCCATATGATACTGTGTATAACAATAATTCCGGATCCGGAATTTTATAACAACGATGTGATTTTCTATATGAAGGACTTCGATTTGAGCTTAGCTATATCATACAGTTTTAGTATTATAGACAAGCATTATCATGAATATGCAAAAAACACGATTTGTTTGAAAATTGTGGGAGCCCTCCTCGGGAAATTTCTGAGTTAGCCTTTAACATCTTGGTTTTTTTAACATAGTTTTTACTATATAGTTTTTAAACATAATTCACAATTTTGTCACTTTTACCATAATTTCTTTACTTTGACTTTGGTAAAGTAGAGCAGATAAACGACAAAAACATTATGCCAGATAATATCATTTTGCCGTTTCGGGGATTTTTAAGCATATTCTCTTAAAATGACCGAATTCTCTCACACTTCTTTGGAATAAAAGTCGCGATATGCGACTGTCTATATCCATAATGTCATAAGAAAAATGTGCTGAGAAATTTTCTTTATCAACCCAGATAAGTAAAAAGGTTACGGCTGGGTACCCAGTTATTACCGTTGTGATAACGGATTTGCAGCTGATATCCCATAGGACAAAATCTGCCGAAAGTCAGCCTTGTAACCATTAGGACACAAATTTGACCCTAAATGTATGCAATTGTTGAAGTTGTCTATATGAACAAACTTAAAGCGTGTTTGCATTGTTTGTCACAGTCTAATGCTGTATCCCACTTAAGCCGCCTTTGCTCCATTCGTTTTTTGTTTATTTAATCGCTAACTGTGCACAAGCAGCCTTTTGGCCACATGGTCCTTCAAAATTCAACCGCCTATTACGAGGTTTTGCAAACTGAGAAATTTGATATATCTAGGGCTTTCTGCTTATTCAGGATTTCACCTAGATAATTTGTTTTCATTTAGTGTTCAGCATTTGTAATTTGTAAAGCTCAAAGTAAAGTTGAAAAGAATGTATTAACGTTTTCAATAATAATTTAGCAAAGCTTGAAAGAAACCAGACGATTGCCATACTATTTCGACAAGCGCTTATTCAGAATAGAACAAGTGTTATCACAAGGTGAAGCTTTTCCGAATAAAACGATTTCATTCTGTCATTAAGATTCAAGACCTCATAAGGTTATAATATCACTACAGAGTAAAAGTAAAAGACCTTGATCGTGTCCGCCATTTTATGTTACATGGTATCATCGGAAAGTTTATTTTATTGGCTTTAATTTGTTGCAAAGATCATGCCCAAATAGGTTTATGCCCATCAACAGCCTCTTGAATCAAGTAGTCAGTTTACTCCGTCCACGGATTCTCATTTAAATGCACGGCGGTCATCAAAGGGAACCAATGTCCAAAATGATGATAAGGCTATATCCATTGTCCATCATGTTAAATTAAGTGGTATGTTAATGATGTCAAAACCAGTGCTAATGATAAGATTTATTTGAAGCCCCTTTTCATTGTGGCATATTTTATTTTGGTTAACGAATAAACACAAAACTAAGAAAGCTCCCTACCTCGAAATGTTGTCATCGATTTTGTTTCCATGGTATGTTTCATTTAACTCTTCCAGAAACTGATACAGGTATAAAATTACTTTATTTTGCAAATAATTATGAGTTATGATGATGTAGAAAGGTAGAGGGTATCAGTGGTAAACTGTTACTACACCTAAATGCTTATTACACAAAACTTCCATTCCGTTGGTGTTGAGTATTTTAGGTGGCCATCTGTAATTCGAAAAAAAAGATATTTCTAAATCACACAGCGGGCCTTTAAATACATATATTAACCTATGCATACATCATCTTGTCGTGTATAATGTAACAAAGACATACCATAGCGATGCACTACCAATAGCCATTAACGGACTAGAATGAATATTCTTTTTCACATAATCAATAAAAGGGATTATCATTATATAGTCTTCAATATTAATGCCTTCGACGACTTTTCATATTGCATTAAATTTTAATATTAACGATTCTTTATTTGAATGCCTTATTTAGATAGACACACGTGGGTTTCTCTGGTTTCTATTTACATTAATTGTGAATGGTAATAACATGCAAGAATTTATTCCAAACTTTCATTTGATGGAGCACTTCTGATGAATTATATAACACATAACATTGAATACATTTAATACTCCAGTTGAGCATTAAATGTACGTTATTTTTAAGAGGGGTGTCGGTGTTTATGTGTGTTGCAAAAAACAAAAGTGCATTGTGTCTTAAACGTATTAAAATAGACAGGCGTGCCCTTATCTGATAATAATTTCTATATAAAAGAAGTTAGTATGTATGATAAAGTTGAAAGTGGTGACGCTGTTGATTATTTATTACTCTAATGTATAACAGTCATTGACCTGAATATTGTATGCTACTATTTCTCTTAACTTTCCTGTTTTAGCTTTATTGACACATTCAGGAGGGTGACGTCAACCATATTTTGCTGCAGGTCTTAGATGATTTTAGACATTAAAGTAGGACTAAAAAGTGAAATATTTAAAATGCTGAAAGGCCTCAATGAATGTTAAGAAAATAGGTCGATTTTTGACTGGAAAATCAAAATCGGCCTACTTTCAGTAAATACCGGGAATATTTGGAAGTTCCTGAGTTTATGACGTCATGGTAGCAATAGATGGAGAAGACCCATAGTCCGGCGTACTCATAGTCCGGCTACAACGGTAAAGAATAGAGCACTCAATTCAGTTGACTCTTCACGCAACATTATTTTAAAGAGACATGGGGAGATTTCCAGGCAGAAGCGCCCCCAATTTTTCTCGAACCCCGGTTTTGTACATATTTGGAATGTTTACCAATGTATTAGATCACACCTGAAGTGAATAAGCCGAATACGCCGTCTTTGTGTAATAAGATGATGATTTAGTACTTTCTGTCGTGCACGACAGAAAGTCAAAGCATGGTTTTCTATGGGGAACGATTACAATAGCAGGCAAGTTCAAAACAAAGATTTGCTGTTTTCTTTTGCACCTGTTTGTCCAATAATCCTTCGAAACGTTCTCGGTAGGTGGTCTACAACCAATCCAGTGAAATTTGAGAGAAATTCGTATCATAAAAAAAATCTCCTCATGTCACTTTAACGCTTTGTTCCGTTATCGTCTATGGATCCCGGACTGTGGCTCCCGGCGGACTACATCTGCTTTCACACCTGAATTAAATCTCAAGTGACCGTGTCCGGACTAAAACTGAGGACCTCCTGTACCAAAGGCGAATACCCTAACCATGTGGTCCACGCAATCCCTTAATTTCTCCAATTATATTTTTCGTAATGCAAATTAATTTTGATACATTAGTGCATACTCATTGTTTACTATACTCCCCTTGTTTTTTTTTTTCTCGACAGGCTATAAATCGAAATATATTCAGCGGTTAAAATGTGAAATTTGTAAAAGATTGACAAATTGGGAAACTTGTAGACCTACCTTTGTCTTTAAACTTTTTAAAGTTTGATTGATATATTTCAGGCGCAGTTTTGGCTTTAATTTGAAAATTTTACAGTTCGTTCTTAAAAAAAAGGACAATCTCCTTTTGTAAAGAGCAGGTATTCTTCCAGGACTGATTATGTTTAATGAGTTCTTTGTTTGCAGACGGAGACTAATTGTTTTCAAATGTCCAAAGATGATAACTCAGAGGATGTTTTTTTTCGTCCCAGTGCCTAATATATGGCTAACCAAATTCAATAAAATGAGCCGATAGAGTACAGGCACTTGTAAGCATAAGTAACTCTTTACCTCTATGTTAGAATTCCAGAATGTTTAAACCCTATAAAAAATGTGCTTTATCAACATCGAGGGAAGAAATGTAGTTAAACCGTAGGTATGACGTCATATAGCATAGGGTCTTTAGTGTTTCCGGCTGTCAGACCTAAAGATTCCACACCACTAATTAGATCTGGTCTGGCACCCTTGGCACCCTCTGGCCGAAAAGGTTTGTGGAAAAAGGTAAAAAAGAGTGACGGTTACAAATTAAAATTGAAAAAAGAGTAGAAACTGGAACTGCTGCGAATAAGTTTTCTGTGAGAAAATTATTTTAAAGATAAACAAGCAGCACAAATCAAGACAAAACGGTGTGTGAGGCTTACTAACGGAGTAATACAGTACTAATTTTTACACCCACCCCAGGAATACTTTGTAGAGAAAGCCACAGGTAAGAGGGGATCGGAACCTCATCGTTGTCTTCATGCTTCAGTAGTCGAAAAAATCGTGGTCAACTTATGGATTCTCTTGCTGAATGGGATGCAGAGGTCTAGTAGGTCCAAGGTAATGCATAATTTAAAGCAATAATAGCAATTTTTTGAAGAAGCGCCCCCAATTTTCAAAATTTAATATTGTGCACAGTTACGTTGGTGATTGTTAGGAAACTATACCTGCGAACGAGAATGCTAAAAATTGTGTATTTATCACAAAATAAGACGATTTTGTAATTAACAATTGGGATCCCAGATTGGACATAACGGCAGAGCGGAAATGCTACGTTTATGTCGGCCATGATGAATAGGCCCCCTCGAGAAACATAACCTCTAACTGATCTTGCCTGAACTATTAAAACAAACTAATGGATGAGCGTAGACATAGTACATGAGCGCTATTTCCGGCTATTTCACATCGGAATGCCGTTTCCAGCATCCGTTGAATAATTGACTCGGGGATCCCGAAATATACAAAATTTCATTCGTTTGTGAACATAGACATTTTGGAGCTTAACCATTCTAAGGGATAGTTTACTAGTCAGTTACCAATGACAAACGTGTAAAAAATCTCCGAAATTTGTGAAAATTGGGGGCGCGTCTTCAAAAAAATGTTTGCTAATATTGCTTCAAGCAATGAGTCGCCTTCGTTATGAAGAAATTTACGTTTACTTAGGGCATTTTGTAACATAAAACAATGCCAATTTATCGGTGGTGTGCACTAAAGGCAAATTTCAAACTTTACACGTCAGTTAAACCGAGTGCAGACTGTAGGTATCAGTTCATTCAAGGGCGAGCAGGCACTACGACTATCACTCATACAATTGTCGTTTTCAACATCTATCTCATCAATAAACTAGGACGGCTGGTCTTCAAACAACTCTACATCTGCTATATATCCTGATATTGATCTCAGATAGGTGTTTACTTTGATAATCGTTTCAAACAGATTTCTATTATACATGCCTTTGACCTTTTAACGTGACCAGGGGCTGACCGGGTGTCAGTCTACTTAGCAGTTTGTTGGTTTGGTGTTGGGCAATTTCTGAGTGTCCTGCAAGAAGACAACTAACATGTTCTGGCTCTGAATAAACTTCAATGGTGCTATTGGCCAATCATCGTCACTGTATACTTTTCACTCCTTAGGGAATAAATCGTATGCGGCTTTATTTTTACACAGTATAGTTCAAAATGTTCCTAACTCCAATCATGTTGAGTTGTCATATAACAAAATTCAATACGTGTTTTCATAACAATTCCGTGTGAGTGTTTTCTTGATTTAAAAAAAAATCGTCACTTAATTGTAGAAATCACTTTTGTAATCATTAAAGCTAAAGGACACTATCAGTGATTCACCCGAAAAATTAAAAAACTATTTTAAATTTGCAGGAATAGCTTAAAAAACCCGCAGTTTTAAAGATAAATCACTATTCAAGTAACATTTGTTGTAGTAAATGTCTAGCACGGACCAGTAATGACTAAAAATATCCGATTTTATCCTTATTAGGTTGCTTTTGGACTTATCACTTGCAGGGTATGCTAGCGATAACCTAACTTGCACATCTGATTTTTCTGGTTACAATCACTAATAGTATTGCGCTCATGCGCATATTCAGCCTGTCCAGAATGGCCGAAGCGGAAGACAACCTCGTGTTCCTGGAAACTTTAAAATATAAGTGTGTATCATTCAGCTCTCAACTGGTCATTGCTTATATCATGAGCTTTTGGTAATCAAGCTAATATACCCCAAAGGTAAGTTGACGATCATGGTACGACTTTTCATATAATAGTTTCTCCATCACATAGAAGCATACCGCCACAAACCACTCGATTGCAAATTTGAGGTTAAATCGACCCAGGCGTCTGGAGAGTAGAAGAAAAAATGTATATTGACCAATAAGACAGGTGCGGATAAGTAGTGGACCACATTCTGAGACACTTTTGTTCAAAAACATCAAAAGGAAACACTTCCTGGACTGTTTTCACTGGGGTAACGAAACAAATCTGAGCTTTCTTCTGATACCAACTCAGATTTGATGGAGTAAAATTGGGAGGACAAGGTTTTTACTCGGGTCACCCACATTTCCAATGCTTTCTCTCTCTCTCTTTATGGAATTGCGAGACAAAAAAGACAATAATTTCAAAACAAAATAAATCGTATATGTAAATATACCGTTCTGATGCTATCCGCTAGGAAAGCGATGGACACCTTCGGACCTAACACCTATAGATAATATCCATCGCTCCTCTACCAGCCCTGGCTTGTTAGCTTAATTGGCAAGAGCGCCGTCATTAGTAATACGGAGATTGCCGGTTCGAGTCCGGCCAAGCGCACATGTTTTTTTTCAACACTTGTGTGCGCTGGCCATCTCCAGGAAAAGATTAATAAATATATTCATTCATGCAATATTTCAGTAATAATTGTAGTTAAAATATACCAGTGTGTGCACACTGCACAGATGTACTCTTTCTGTTAAATATGTCAAAGAAAAAAATATTTAAGTTGCAATTAATTATATCCCAGAACTGATTGGTATTTTATTTCTGAAAGCTCACGATTATTCATGCTTCGAGGGCAGTACATTTCTATACCTTCCGATATCTTATACCCTTAACTAGGCAAAACACGGACACAATACTATTGTTAAAAAGAGTCCGTTTTGATAGATAAATGTACGACTTAGTCTCAATCCGATGGTTGACAGGCATGTTCTGCTGGTTGTGGCTTGTTCGTGCTTGCGTCAAAATAGGTATTATTACCTGTCCAGCGATATGGTAATGAAAGCATTACCTCTTAAGTTGCATCGTTTTGGTTAACTGACACGTACGCGTAAATAGGCAACATATTTTGATTGCATTCTGTCTTTGACCATTAACAGTTTGATATGATTATACGGGTCATTCAAAAATTCTACCTCACCACCATTGCCAATACATAGCAATAGCTATACCAACAATACCAATATTAAGGAAATTTAGATAACACTCTACAGTACCACAACGCTATATGAATTGAATATTAGCAACACTATTAATATTAAAATGTAACCAAAATAAAGAATAAAACATGTTTTCTAAAACAAATATACCTTTAACTGGCATATACATATTTGAAGAGATTTGGATTCTCCGGTGTTAGGGAGGCGATTAGTTTGTAAGTGTGGTGCAGCAATTGGAAAAGATCAATTACCGCCAGCTTTCTTGGAAATAAGAAAATAAGTTGGAGAATGCAGTAGAGTTTCAAACACAACGGTATTCAGAAATTGGGTTAGAACCAATTTACCAAGTAAAGAACCATGTAAAATGGGGGGGGGCAATGTCACAATTTCTACAAACCGAGCTATGAGGGTTGAAGTAGAACTTTTGAATGACCCTCGTTTTCTGCAATTCTTGTTAATTGCAAGATAATGTAAGTGTGTACGATTCAGGGCTATGTCTTTCGCGATTATTATCCAACCCTTTTTATGTTCTCACTGACAACAATTATTCCGATGTTATGGCACAAGGATTTTTATTCGCTTTCGATAAACTTACAATGTCTACTTCTGCGTGAAATGTCAGGAGTTTCAGTATAGTGTAAAGGAGGATGTTGTCTGGCTATGGTCTATACATATAGTGTAAAGGAGGATGTTGTCTGGCTATGGTCTGATGATAGAAACATTTCGAAAAGACATGTTACACAGACGGCCCAATGTTTTAAGACATTTTAATTCCGGATATATGCAATCAAAGATCAGATCGTAGCGGATGTTTCCTGACTTTATGTGTCACAGCGTTTATAATAGCCTCGTATATAGCTTGTGATCAAGATGAACCGATAAATGGACTATATGTATACTATTTCCCTTTTCATCAGTTCAATCAGAGATTTACAACCAGTTATTTTGAAATGTCTGAAACAATTATTCCATAAAGTTGCGTTAAAATACTGGACCATGCATTACTCTACTCACCTCCTCTTGTATATTTGGTAAACATGTAAAAACAAACAAAATCCTTAACCTTGAATTGGGAAGCTTTAAAACACTATAAATTAATTTAGTTTCCTATTTCTCCAAACCAAAAAACCATAATATGAGTTAATCTAAGTTTTATCTTCTTTTCCAAAAAATACAGGAATCTATCCAACCGGGGGGATGTCTCGAAACATCAGAACCCGGAAGTAATTCACTTCCGGGCTGATGTTTCGAGACACCGGGGGGGGGGGGGATGTCATCGAAACACATACCTCGAAACAACAGACCCCTCAATACCGGAAGGTGATTTTTTTTTTGTCGAAGTCACATTTTACTTCCGGGTCTGATGTTTCGAGGTCTGATGTTTTTCGAGACAATCCCCGCCGGGTGGTCTCGAAACATCAGACCTCTCGAAACATCAGACCTCAGACTCGGAATGAAAGTTTACGTCCGGGTCTGATGTTTCGAGGTCTCTGTTTTCGAGACACCCCGGGGGATGTCTCGAAACATCAGACCTCGAAAAACAACAGACCTCAGACCCGAAGTGATTTTTCCCGAAGTAAACATTTGAATCTGGGTGTGATTTTGAAATTCAAGTAGACCCCCACCGTACCTTGGCACGGTTAAGTATTGTGCCGCTAAAGTGAGTTTTCAAGGTCAATTCACATGATGTTTCTTTGATCGCGAGTCATTCTTATTAGATTGTAAGTTGTAGTACCGCAATGTGTCGTGAAGTTAATCACTGAAGTCCCAAGTATTTGGAGCCCGAATATCATTATGCCACGAGGAAGCGTTCTTCCTTCGTACTAAACATGTGTAATCTTTATCGTACGCTTGCAGGCCTACAATTACATTGTGAGGTGCATCCAGCAAGCCTAAGCGTATACTATTGCAACCTGTTTGGAAATACGGCAGAACTTTCACGGGCAAAAACATGGCGACGAAGTTGTATTCGATGCTCATTTTAAGGGTATGGTTCTCCCGCGATTTCGGAAATTTCGAGAGCGATTCAGCTATTTCCAAAATGTCACCTATACATATCATATACCCTCATGTCGGCCTTGACACTGAGCTTTCAAAATCGAATGATTTTTCACCTTTGTTGCCATGGTACCATTCAGGCCTGTGATTGGCTAATTTTTGGACAAACGTAACTCAAACCCGTTTGATGTACATTATGGGGTTTGGGGGAATAATATTCGCTGGAAGACATTCCGGAGGAAACCATGTGCTCGGATTTTTGAATTTGTTGCCATGGCAACCAGGAGAGCCAGCCAATAAACACTTTTAACTGAATAACTTAAAAACGAAAGAGTAAATTCAAAAATCGGAAGACCTGGTTTTCTAGGGCTTAGTTTTCTTAACATCTGTGCCAATTCATGCTATACATTTTTCGTTTTGTGGACGTTTGTTTGAAAATTGCGATTTTGCAGTTCTTTTACGAAAAACTTTAGATATAGCCTTTTAAACGGGGGGGGGGGGTAGGACATGCAACATAACAGCAACAGCAATTCAAAACGGCATCAACTTCCAGGGTGCTATTTTTTTTTTTTTTTTTTTTTTTTTTTTTTGTTTTTTTTTTTTTTTTTTTTTTTTTTTTGTTGTTTCAAAAGACTTAACGGAGGAGGGCGCTCTTACGCATATCGAACGGTACACAAGACTTGACAAAAGACATAGGCTTGGTCACGAATATTTAAAATCTAAATGACCGTATTGGAAATTAACTATTTTGCAGCGGGTTAATCCCCAACCCGACGGATTTGAAGCCAATAATTTTTTCTTAATATAATGAATTACTAAGATCTTTTGAACGAAGGTTAAGAGTTGATTTTGTTAGTCACTGAGACAGAGACTGCATAGTAAATGCACGTAGCAGTTCCCCAAATTACCGTTGGAATCCCTAATGCCCAAATCGACAGATCGTGTCCTACCCCCGCCTTTAAAGTTTGGCTTACGTTGAGGGTCGCGATTTATTAAAAGGAATTATTAATATTTTGCATTTTTTATGTGTAGTAGTAATTTCATAATTGTTAACAAAAGTTTGGTTGAAAAAGATCATTAATTACTTTGTTATGAATTTTTAAAAAAAATGTTGTCAAAAAAGGCAGGGGAGGAAATAAGAAACTACATATACACAAGAAATGTATCGCAGTATGCTTTAAGTGAGCTATATTTAATCGTTATATTTTATTTACAATTCATACAAAACTTTAAAAGGAAACACAACCCACAGCCTTATATTATTTTTTGAAAAAATATCTTAATTATACTGGGGGAAATTAATATAAATCAAAGTATATGAACAAAATGCTTTTTGACCAGTTGTTGTCGCCTCCGATACTTTGATCAGTCGTTTCTCGAACCGAGAGCCGGATTTTAGTCAAATAAAAAAGTATTCAAAGCAAGACTTTACCGAACTGGCTTTACAAATCTCACTTTTCGCAGTGGAACTAAATTTTTCCCATTAGCAGCGGGATAACCCCCCCCCCATACTAATAATATTTGGCGATCTCTTTAAGTGAATTTAATTCCGGGTCTGATGTTTCGAGGTCTGATGTTCGAGACACCCGGGGGGATGTCTCGAAACACACAGCTGAAAACATCAGACCGGAAGTAAAATGTTGACTTCGGCCAAAAAAATCACTTCCGGGTTGAGGTCTGTTGTTTTCAAGGTCTGTTGTTTCGAGACATACCCCGGGTGTCTCGAAACTCAGACCCGGAAGTGAAATTACTTCGGGTCTGATGTTTCGAGGTACTGAGGTATGTTGTTCGAGGTCTGAGTTCGAGACACCAAAAATACGTTGTTTGAGTTTTGATAGGGATAAGTAAAGGTACATTCCAATTGACAAAAGATGATGTAATAGATTAACTCATATAACCTACTCCGCAAAGTATAATAACTAGTATTTGTAATTATGTAGAAAGCGCAGAAAGAGTCGTATGTTAATTAATTTAAAACGTTTGGGGAAAGGAATGTTATACCCTTTAAATTAGCTAATTCTCATCTGAATGGCCTTCTTTCAGAATTTTAAAGTTTTATCAGTTAATATATTCTAAAAATAAAGAACAAATAAGGTTTGGGTTCAATTTGGCAATGGGGAATTAAAGTTACACATTGGTGAGTAAGATTTACTTGTATTTGACTAAGATTCCAACTTCCACATGTGGAAATCGCCTTCTGTACTCCTTTGTACATGATCAATGACGATTGATAATAGTTTGTGATTAATTGGAACCGGTGTCGCCCCTAGTGTCAGTGTGGTATCAGTTTTAACCATCATCTCTCGTGCTTTCAACTAAAAGAAAACCAAACAAACAAAACCGGACTTTCCAACTTATCGTTCACTGTCGGAATAATCGAAAAAAAATATAAAATTGTAAAAACAAATTAACAAAACAAAACACAAACCAAAACCCAACCAAACACACACACACACAAAAACACACTTAAAAGAAAACAAAACCTTAATAATAGTATTTGCAAATAAACCTTTCGAGAATTTTTGTTTTTCATAGTTGAAATCATACTCGCTCACAGATTTCCTTTTTAATTTTTTCCCGAAAAGGTACAGATTCTTGATTTTCACGACCGTAATCGGAATAAGCATGAAAAATTAAATTTATCTCAAATGCTCTTACAGCATGTAAGGAATTCAAAGTGAGGTGGCTATTTTTTCAAAATAAACATAATGGCTTAAACGCGTACCATTGTTTAGCTAGAGCATGGAGGTAGGAGAGAAAGAGAAGCTCTTCCCAAATCCATTTGAAACGTGATCAGTCGCCGCCCTCGTAAAAAGGTCGAAAACTATTGTATGGAAAACAAGTACAACACGAAGATCGAATGATGCTAAGCATGGTGCATCAACATTGAACGATGGACATAGTTTAAGCAGATGCGGAATATATTGTAAGAATAGTGCATTTCTTTATAAAAGGCATGAAACCTTGGCATAAATGTTTACAATTAAAATACCGAGTATTGATTATTTTTAGACTATGAACCACGTCACTCAATCATCTTCAAAGGTGAAAAACAAAGATCTTTCGGATCATTTGATGTCATTTTTAGAAAGCGAGTATTAGCTTGTTCCTAAGGATTATTACATTGATTTAGTTTTTAACTTGTACTTTTCGGCTTTTAAAACTTGAATGTTTTGTAGGCGCCGTATTTTCTTAAGTTATTTGCGAGCAAAATCGAAGTTGAATTGGGACGAAAATGTTCGTATCTAACAATGGCACCAACTTCACAGTGTCCGAAGTGGCCCGTTTTTCAATTTTGGTCCCCCGAAGTTGGCCATGTTCATTTTGGTGAATAAATGAACCTTGGCGATATCGCCCGATTTTTCACACTCAGAGAAATAACATGTTGTAAGCACATGACCCTATACAAAGTAGTGTTAATGTACGTCCCATCGCCATTTTAAGCATTGTAATGTACATCGATTGCATGTGATGCACATGCATTCAGCATTAACATTGATTTCGTAGTACGTTGTTATTGCATGTATGGCCTATCAAATCATTTCATAGTATCATTTTTTTAGGATATACAGATGAATAATTTCAGTTATCAATGAGCATATGCAACAAGATAGGCCTAGGGCATAGGCCTGGCCCTATATCATTTAATTTTTGCCATTTTGGGTTTCAACCATTCTTGGTGGGCAGTGGGTGGGGGGGGGCTGGGGGCCGGCAACATTTTTCACAGAGCGTACGTCGGGAGGAAGAGTGGTTCGCATAATAGTTACTTGACAGATATTTTTTGGGGAAGCAAAGCACCCAATAAAGTCAAACCTCAATCTTTTAAGATGACAATCGCACCCCAAAATATTTTTGTGGATATCGAGGGGAAAATTTAACTTAGGGGGCAGTGAAATTTCCATAAAGTTCAATGCAAAAAAGTCGCACATCACGGTCGTAGAATGGAGAATCAAGATTAAGGATTTCACCTTTTTTGGAGGGGGGTCCCACCCACATGCCCCGTACTGCCCTTTCACCTAGACACACCCAATGTTTCTGAAATAAAAATGTTCTAAAGTGTGTTTTGGGCTTGATATTCTGATTCATAATTTGCACAAACAAAATCCTTTTTTTATTCGATCCATATTTTGGAACAAATCTAGCCTAATTAAAGGGACTCAAACTCTACAAAACATTCCTACCGCTATGATTGGGGGCCAGCGAAAGACAACTGAAACTTTCGCTTGAAACTCGAGGAATTACTTAAGGGTGGACTCCCCGATTGTCATTCTCGGTGGTCTCGTACCATGTTCATTAAATTTGGTATCAGTTTAACCGCTATTTCCATGTTTGTTTGCTCATGAGTGAGGTGAATTTAATGAACAATATTCAGATTTGCAGTCAAAATGGAACAATTTTAATTGGGTTAAGAAAAGATACCTTTGATGCAAGCCGAGCTGCTGTTTCAGATTTTGCTATATTACTTTTTCTCTTGCAGTTATGGCTTCAATTCCCCTTTACAATGTTACAGTGTCAAAGTATAAAATTAAAATCCCGTTGTTCCCTTTTGTGCTTTTGGGTGATTAAATATATAGACTTTGTGAGCTTTTCAAACAATTCACCGAAATGTATCCCGTGACTAGGTCCCGTTCTCTTCATGAAATGTTCAATGGTTTATGTTAATGACTATTAAGCCCTTAAAAGATAGAGGACTTCCGCAAATATGCCCCCTCCCTTTTTTTAAACAATTTTAACCAGTTAATATTAAATCAAACCTGGATGGCATACGACCCAAGCCATCTTCTGTAATAATATGCTTTGTCTTTTCCTGTCCCCCCCCCCCCCGTGGCGACAGATATCCGGTATGCTTGTTTATGGGGCCGATCAGGAGAGGCAGGAGTTCAAAACTTAGTGTTTTGTTTCTTTTCTTTTTCACTACACCTACGAAATGTCCTCGTTATATTCTACAACAGCGCAAATTATACAAATTTGTATCCTCAATAAAATCTCGTGTCCTTTTAAATGAAGAGACCGCTTTGATTAGGTCGAAATATATGTCCACCAATAGAGCCATTAGAATGTTTTTATTATGTGTTTAAGTTTTACACAACCGTATTCTGAATTTTTATGTTAAAAAAAAAAAAAAACAACAAAAAAACCCATTTTTTTTGTTTTGCCTCAATTGACCTTTTGTGACCTCCCGGTGACATTGAACTTGACGTGTGCAGGTGGTTCCATAGCCAATTGTTTCCAAATTTCATTCTCCTACCTCTCTGCCAAATTTTGATGCTTTATACAAATGCAACATTTAACCATTATCTGCTTCATACATTACATTCTGTGGTAAATATTACCAACTTTCGGGACCAAAATTGAGAAAACGGGCAACTCCGCGCACTGTCAACGTTGGTGTCCTTGGTTAGATACGGGCATTTTTTCTTTCTTCCCAATTCAGTTTAGAATTCGTCGCCAAATACTACTTTAAGAAATACTGCGTTTCAAAACATCCAAGTTTTTAAAACTAAAATCAATGTAACTCGTCTTAGGAACATGCTAGCTCCGATTTTTTTTTGGACTGAAAATACTCAGAATTTCGGCAGTAATCGACTCATCTCTTTGTTTTCGGTCTCCACATTCAACAAACCACTGCCATCGGGGATTCTTTCTGCGCACAGGTCATATCTTTTTCAACTGAGCGTGCCCAGCTTCTTTCGGGCGATGATTCATGGAACATGAAGAGTACTTCCTGCCGAGCATCGTCCTTTGTTGGTCTATGCGTTTACAATGAGTTGCCAATGATAAATGGGATAATCGGCCGTTGCGTAATTGCATTAGGGAAGAGCTTTCTCCTTCGCTCCTACCTGCTTCCATGATCGAGTCTGTACTACCGAAGTCTTGCATTTATCCCCGGTCATATTCCTAATATGGTTATTCAAAAGATTCGTTTATCCGAAGTTTATTTTCCTAAATGAATCGTTAAAAATCTGAAAGTCCATTAAATTCGAAAGTGCGTTAGTCCGAAGTTCGAATACTGATTCCCAAAAGAAATCGTGATTATAAGTGAATAAAAGCAATGCCTAATTTAATATCTTTACACATAATTGATCTTTGGTTTCCATAAGCTGCATCCATATTAAAGAGACATGGGGAGATTTTCTGAGGCTATACCAATTCTCTAAATGTGCATTTGATTTGTTGTAGGACACCTACCGAGAAGATTCGAAGGATTATTGAACACAAAGTAAGAAAAGAAACAAAAGCCACCAAAAAATATTTTTAAAAAATCTTGGCCGGCTTTCATATTCAATCCCTGTCATGCACGACAGCAAATTCTCAAGCATGTCTTTATTATCGTTATTACAAAACCAAACGTTTTCGGCTTATTCACCTCAAGCGTAAATATACATTGGCAATCTTCTAAACATGCAACAATTGGGCGGCGCACTTTTCTGGAAATATCCTCGTATCTCGTTAAAGAGATTATGGTAAGGGTTAGGGTTTGAATGGTTAGAATCGGTTTGGGTTTATGTTGGTTTACGTTTAGTTTCAGGATCGTGTGACCCTCGGTCTCCCATAAAATAGACGCGGTCAGACCACACTGACTGACAGACAGACAAACAGAGACAAAAAGTACTGTCAGTTTACAATAAATACGCAAACTTATAAATACTGATTAAGATCAACTCAAAGACTGATTAGTGATAACTTACAATATTACTCTAATTAAGTGCAAAAACCAAATACCCATAAGTTTTATGGCAAATTATTTTAGGTGGCCCTTCCTTCTCTCGCCCTCTCATTCGCCTCCCTCCCATTCCCTCTCTCTCTCGCTCTCTCTCTCTTTCTCTCTCTCTCCTCTCTCTCTCCTCTGTTATCGAGAAAATAACTGCAAGCCGGTATTTAACATTGTTTGGTTCTCAATTACAAACAAACCTACAGAACCAACATGATTTACCACCACCACAGCCCAACACACACACATACTTGTAAACACCACAAATGCGAAGGACTTTGATTTTACCGGTAGAACGCGGTACATTTTTATTGACAAAATAATATTTTTTTAACGATATCAACTACTTTTGGGCATCAATTTTCATAATTAAAATTAAATGAATTACTCTGATTTCTTGAATGGCTGGTATGTAGTTTGCAATTCCCTCCTATCCAACTAGGGACATTCAGTAGTTAGGCAGTTTGCCGAGCGGGTCGCTATTTAAAGTAATATTCGAGTGACATCTATGGAACGATAGTTGTCTAAAAATTCGATCAAAACCCGTTTATCGACGATACCTAAGGTTTTTTTTCGCCGATTATCCTGATATCGATTGATATCCTAGTTTTTCAACAACATCCACATATCGGTTGTAACTAGTTTATCAACAGAAATTTGATAACCTACGTTATCGAATTGAGAAACTAGGTTTATCGAATCGAAAAACTAGGTTTATCAAAAACCCCACGACTATCGAGTGTTCAACCACATTTCGAACGAGATTGTAGGTTTTTGATAAGCATTGTTTTCGATTTGAATAACCTAGATTTTCAATTCGATAACCAGGATTATCAAATTTGATATCACAGGTCTTTTTGATAAACCAGGTTTTTGTTCGATGCGAGAATTTAGATTTTGCAATTTAAACAAGATATCACAAATTTGATAATCTGATTTATCGCAACCCTGAATCTCGACCGATATCACGGGTTTTTTGATAAACTAGTTTTTTTCGATTCGATTAAACTAGATGTCTCATTCGATAAAGTAGGTTTTTCAATTGATTAACTGGGTTATCAAATTCGATAATCTAGGGTTATCAATTCGATATCCTAGGTTTATCAAATTCGATAATCTTAGGTTTATCAATTCGATAAACGGGTTTACTCAAATTCGATCCTCTAAGTTTAATCAAATTCGTTATCTTTGGCTTATCAAATTCGATTATCTTAGTTTATCAATTCGATAATCTAGGTTTATCAAATCGCTAACGCTAGTTTTTCGATTTGAATTCTCCTGGTTTATCGATTTATAAACCTATGTAACAAAATTTACCCCTGTTGCACGGCCCCGTTGCTGCCTGGTGATTCCCCCTCTCCCCGCTGTGTAGAGTTTGTCGGCATCTTTACTTACGCTTGGTGGATTTCTTCCCCGGCCCTGTTTGTATGCCGTAGCTATAACCCAGCGGATTGGGACGGGTTTCACGCAGTGTCAGCACGGGCTCCTTTTCGGCTCTTTTGGCGGGATTACTCACGTGTTGCTTAGGTCCGATGGGGTTCTGCCCCCCACGGGGGGGGAACGTTAGCGTATATTATGGTATTTTACCCTAACGTGTTATTGCGGGGAAATGTGTGGGTCATTGCTTGATGTATCCGTTGTAGCAGGTGGGTGGGTGTAAACATGAATGTATTTGTTGAATTTGTGCTTTGTCTCGGGTACTTGAACAATGACTCACATCGTCCTTTCCGTAGGGAGTTTCTGATCAGTAGGGATATTTTATAGAATTCTGGATGTTCGTAAGTGATTTTTTATTAGAGCCTGTTTTGATGCCAATTTTTCGAAGGAGCCGCTGCTGGCCTGACTCGTCCCGATAGAACCAGACCCCCCTCCCCCATCGCATATTAATTATGTCGATACATGCAAAACCACAGTGTTGTGTAAGGCATGAATATTTTATTATGATCAACCATCATGTCAGTCATTTCCAACCATTTCATCGCATATCATTCCAATCAATAAGCATTGGACTTGTTTACATTTCCGTCATCAACACCATCACCGATCATTACACTCATAATATTTCATAATAATTTGCTTATGCTGTAACTATGGTTTATGATTCCTCAGCTCGAATACTGTGTTAATATTAATTTTGATATTGTTGATTTTTACATACACTGCCTCCGCCGTATCGTTGTAAAACTGATCCGCATTATTATTGATTCACTATTTTTGAGATCGAGGACTGATTGATCGATTTTTTGATATTGATTCTTGATACTACCTGCAATACGTGCCGCCTCAGTATTAGAGCCGAGTCCGTCCCAATTGATCGTTTTCGAGATTGAATTATTGATTTTTGCACGCCACACCCTTGAGTATTTTTGGCCAGTATGTCCTCCAATTACTGTAATATTTTGAATGATATTGCTGGTACACTGATTCAGAAACTTAGGCTGTGACTGCCTTTCCATTATTGTGAGATTTTATGACTTGGGTTCAGACATATTTTCAGTATCACTACGGCCATGATCTCAGGTTTTAAGAATATTCTGGCATTGTTTCATACATTCTTTCAGTGATCAGAGCCCATGATTGTCATTAATTATTGCATATTTGTACTACTGATTGATGCGATTTGATAAATAGTCCTGTTTATGCAGAGTGAACCTGACAGTATTTTTAGAAGTAATTTTTAGAAACATATCAGGACAGTAGTTTAGGTGCTAATTTGCATATCCAAGTTCTTAGCCAAAAATGATTATTATATAAAAAGTTCTTACATGCCTAAGTTTTGAAGATGTGTTTACCATGCTAGCCGAACACTAGGCTTTTATATACAAAAAGTGAATAGCATCTATTTTTGATATTGTGATCTTATGAATGTGACATTATCAAAAGTGTTTATACTTATGTGAAATGTCATGCTTAGTGTACTGTACAAACGTAACAAGATTCTGTACACCATTGTAACTTGCACATAAAGTGCCAGAACTTGTCGTACTTTTTAAGTGTGAATTATAGAATTAACCATATAGTATGCCATACATTTGAGTAATTGGTAAGTTAGGGGCGTTATATTGGGTAGAAAATGTATTAAATCATTATCAAGTTGGGTCACCCTGGACCATGGGTACCCTTGAAAGGGTGGTAGGTATTACATGTGGATTATGGATCAAGGAAGATTCCTATGGATTCCGGGGGGATCCTTATGGACCATGATCCCCAGAAGATAACCACTGCAGATGAAGGATTAATTCCTCCAGTGGGTTGGCTGTCTAGGGCCAGATAGTTTTGGCCTACTTTGGATCATACCAACCAGATACTTAATCCGGAGGATAAGTACATACCCCATATAGAACCAGGGATTGACGACCGAATATCATTTCCATGGATGTCAGAGGTTCCATACCATATGATTTACCTGTCCAAGAGATTACCTAGATTACTTATCCAGGTATAATACAGAGGATGGACATGATCCAGGATATCATGTCCAGATTCCATCCACACTACCATATCCAATGATTGACTTGATCGCAGGAATATCAAGGGTCCCTAGTTGTTGGAGATTCCATACCATATGATTAACCTTAGGAGGATAATATCACATAAGACCATATGATTGACTGATCCATGGATATCATGGTCCCCTTCAGCTTCCAGGATGGATTTATGTAGTATGGTTAACCAGGATAAAACCCTTGATGATCATTCACACACCGTGATGTTTATTTCCATACCATGTGGAGATATTGGAATTTTATGCTTACTGGTGTTATGTAGCACGTAGTTAATATAGTTTGTGCTCAATAAATGTTTAGGCAGTTAAATTTGTTTGGCTTTGAGTGTTGGGGCCAGTCAATTTTTAATTCCTTATCATGTAAACTTCGCCATAGAGTTAAAGATTACGATCCAGTATACAGCTGGGGACAGACCACATGGTACTGGTAGAAAGGAATGTGGTGGTGTGCTCTGGTGATGTGTGGCGGTGCTGCTGTGGTGGGTGCCCGGTTGGTGGTGGACTATGCCTTTCAGACGGTCCATCTCGCCCTGGTCACTTGGCCGTGGTTGGCGCTGTGCATCTCCGGGTCATACAATTGCAGAAGTACTGTGGGTTTCTGCGTCGTCAGAGGGAGCCAAGTTCTACACAACACACACACAACACACACACAAACACCATACCACACCCCCACACATACACATACACCGTCCCTTACATACCATGCATACCGCATATTACCATACACTAACCTTGCACACACCTGCATACATACAACCACACACTCCCTTAACATACATATGCCATACTTAACACATATCATTGCCGTACTATGGCTACATTTGTATAGGTTGCAAAGGTGCTGTTGATTTTTGATGTTTAATTATGTGTTTTGGTAATTACTAAGACCTTTAAGTGGTGCACACTAAAGAGTATTATGTTAGTTATAGGCGAGTCATAACAGGGTCATGCGGGGCACCTCGGAAGGATACAATTTCAGATTATCCTCAAGGATTTGATATGTATTCTATATGTACTTAGTTTTGGTATCTACGCATGGCCTGAAAAACAACATTGTTTTTAGCTGTATTGGTCCACATGAATAATTATTAGGACTATAGGCCACTTTGTTATATTAGCTAGCATTCTACTTATGCTTGAGCTGGACACTTAAGATTACAGTTTGTGTAGGCACATTTGCTATGTTTTAAATTATTTTAGTGTTAACTTATAGTGACACAGCGTGGACATCCATGTGTCGTATTTGGTTGTGCAGCAGTGTGTCTGTGGCGGTGTTTCGGTGGCCATCGTGGGGTGTGCAGGTCGTGGTGAACCGTCGGGTCATCCTGATTATTATTTTTGATGGTTCCTTCGTCCTGTTCATCCGGCTGTGTGGGGCGTTCTCAACCTACGCACTACACATTTGCACTAGACACATGCTGTGGCCTAGGTTGTGGTCTAGTTAGTAATACATTACTTGGATGTATCCTGTGTACAGGGTCGCGGTGTTGCCGACTGAATCCTATGTCAGACCTGATCGTTGTTGTCCCTTTATAGTGTGTAGACTAAGGAATAAATTGAACAGAACTTATAAGCAGCCATCCCGGGATCTTCATTTGTGTCCATTTCTCTGGCAGAGAGGGTGGTTCTGTCCTACCCGACTTACCCCCGCCCTACAGACCGCATCCCCAGGAGTGTTGAACATTTGTACGTGCTGTTCCCTCTCCTCCAAACTATCCTGACCAATAGTGATGGGGAAAAGGGGGCACGCGCGCACACCGAGTTTTTTTTCGAATTGATTGTCCTGGTTTATCGAATTGTTGATTATCCTGGTTTATCGAATTTGAATAAACCTAGTTTTTTTCGATTTGATTATCCCTGGTTGATCGAAGTTGAATAAAACCTAGTTTTTTTTTCGATTTGATATCCTGGTTTATCGAATTTGATAAACCTAGTTTTTTCGATTTGATTATCCGGTTTATCGAATTTGATAAACCTCGTTTTTTTCGATTTGATTACCTTGTTTATCGAATTTGATAACCTAGTTTATTCGTTTGATTATCCTGGTTTATCGAATTTGATAACCTATGTTTATCGAATTTGATTATCCTGGTTTATCGAAATCTGATAAACCTAGTTTTTCGACTTGATTATCCTGGTTTATCGAATTTGATAACCTCGTTTTTTTCGATTTGATATCCCGGTTTGATCAAACACTGAATATCGACCGATATCATGGGTTTTTTGATAAACCGGTTTTTCGATTTGCTAACCGAGATTTTTGCATTCGTAACCAGGATTATCAAATTTGATAAACCTTGGTTTTTCAAAACCCTGATATCGCCGATATCAGGGTTTTTTGATAAACTATTTTTTCGATTTGATTTAAAATCCCCCCTAGGATTTTCAATTCGAAACCAGGATTATCAAATTGATAACCTGGGTTTCAAACCCTGAATATCGACCGATATCAGGTTTTTATTTTGGATAAACCTAGTTTTTTTTTCGATATGATAAACCTAGTTTTTCAGTTCGATAAAGTAGGTTTATCAATTTTGGTTGATAAACTCGGTTATCACCGATTTAGGGGTTTAGTTTTTTGAAAAACTAGTTTATCATTCGTAATCTAGGATAATCGAGGTTTATTTTCGAATTTTTTGGACACTATGCGTTCCATAGCAAAATCAACCCTGCACACTGTGCCACTCCCCCCCAAAAAAACTTTCCACACGCAACCGGAATGTATAAACCGTCAATCGCGGACATCAAAGATTGTGGAAGAATAATTGAACATTGGCATTTTGTACCGACCGAAAACGAAAACCACAACAATTCTAACCGCGGAACGTCCCGTTTCCTGGTGTCCGCGGTGAGAAGTGGCTTTCCTCATATGTGGGTCCGCGGTTTGCCAGGTGCTTACCAACATCCCCACCACAACAACCACCCCACACACACCCCCACCACACACACACACACATACCCACACACACACATCCACACACACCCGCAAGTATATATACACACATGCTCACTCTCTCCTCTCCTTGCGCGCACATATACACACCACATCACCGTCCCATGCGTAGCCAAGCTTCAGCATTAAGTGATCTTCAAGGCTTTTCCTCGCAGTAGCTACACTCCAAAATAACATTAACCGAACAACACAAAATATTTTGGCAACATTTTTTGCCATTGATGTTTTATAATGTTTAAAAATATCAATATCTTATCTCGATTTACTTTAAAGGACATTCTCTTTAAACATTTCACTACACGTTTAGTTTTTTTATTTAACGTTTGCTTAATCTTTTGTACATTTCAGAGAAGCGACATAAAACGTTTTTGCTAGATTCTGTAATATTTATAAAATGTTTGATCATATTTTGTTTGCTGGGCATTATATTCACCTTTAACCGCTGAAAAATGTGTAATTTATCTAAAGCAAACATATCTACCCTGTCATGAAATTCAGCCTTCCTTTGTGATTATTTCGTGCCGGGGAATGACATAAAAGATGAAGATACCCCACATCCGTTCACAAACTCCTCTTACCTGAGATCTTTATCTCTCTCTAATCCAAGTAAACCTTAACCATAGGATCTGTAATAGCTCCAAAGGACAAAGTACATTGCCCCTATGTGAGGAGAATGTAAGGGCCTTAAACGTCATGTACTTGTTATCGCGATCTGGGATTTGAGTGGAATGTGCTGAATTTGGTAACAGGGTTCCGCCAAGACGTTACATTTGAATTCCTCAAAGATTGGCAAAAGATGAAAGTTATAAAAGGTTAAGCAATATTTTCCTAATATCAACTGTGTGGAGATTTTATTTTTTTTACTGTTTTATGTATTTATTTCTCTTAGTTTTTTTCCGTTATATTTTATCTATTTTATAAATGTTTTCTATTAACCCTTGAATTTTAGTCCGACGGCTTTGCGATGGCGCCATCTAAAATGCAACTAACCTACATGCCTTCACTCATTTGAATGATATTTCCGATCATTAGGGGTTAAGAAAATGCATGCAAATTTTGAACTTAAAAAATTGATTTAAAACAATAAAAAATAAATATCTCTGAAATACTCCACAAAAGATGCAGTCCTCAGTTTCTCTAGGAACATCCGAAACACGTTCCAACATACTAAAGTTTGAAGTGAGCTTCCAGTGTCGGCCTTTTGCGCTCACCTGAGACCCTTCCATCACTGACGTCTCCAGTCATAGGAATATAGAAGCCAATCCCGGATCACATACCTCGCCATCTTTGGATTTTTTTCGTTTACAAAGACCTCCGTTTTTTTTTTTTTTAAATCTGGGACACACCCGTTTTACCCGGATCCCAAACCAGACTTGCATAGAACCTGTCTAACAACTTTCTATTTGTTTCTATTATCCAACATAAACCTGGACCTATTTAAACTCGTATCAGCACCATGATCACAATCACGCAATTGGTCGCCTTTTTTACGCATCTTCATTCATATGAAGAGTACATCACACATGTACGAAGCTATTATGGAAGTCACGATTTTGGTCAATATCATTAAGGAACATCCAATTTGATCTTCCCTTGACGTTTCGGAGCATGCATTTTGGCAATATGCAGTCTCATCGTGATTGAATACAATTTGCATAAAGAAAACCACTCGTCTTAGTAAATTCAAGTTCCTGAAGGATCCTTTCAAGCTGACTACGAGAGCCATGCATGGGTGATTACTTCTTACAGGTCCCAGGAAATGAGATGATAAACCCAGTCCAAATCTTTACGGGTGCATTCCATTCCACTAAACAGGAATCACTACCACAGTGACTCATGTATTGAACTAGTATTTTTCAGTCATGCCATGAATATTTCACACCAGCCCTGGAATTTTCTTTACTCTCTGAAAAATCAATAGTCCTATGATGTCATCACCAACTCAAATATTGTGCTTTCTTGCCCTCCGTGTAGACTGACACAACCACATCATTCTAATTGCATTCCTGGGTACCTTTTAAGTCATAGTGTGCGTAACGCCATATAGTTTAGTCCAGTTTGTAATATCGTATGTTAATACAATTATAATAGTTTGTTTTCTTGCAAATGACACAAAATCTACTTCCAACATCTTGTTCCAAAGTTACGCGCATTTCAATTATTGAGTGGTCGTCATATTATACTCTGGGACAATTAGGCGTCTTTTAGAATAATACGAGTAACTAGGTGTATAGGGTCTTCTGCACTTCCGTTGGAGTGGCAACAATTGGTAATTTTTTTTTTCATATACTTCAAAGTCTTACAGAGAAATGTAACAACATTACGCCAGAGTACAAGGTAAATTCATCAAAATGATCAGGCTTTCAACATAATGGTGACCAGGAATAGTGAAACCACTAAACCTCAGAGCAATTAAATGCCCAGGATGAGCTGCTCTATAGTCGGGCGGCTGATAGTGAACCAATCGAGGTGACATCGAGGTAATTGCTGTCCAAATGCCATTTATTTTGAGAAAACAACATTCATGAAATTACATCACTTTCTCAATATAACTGATGCATTTTCAGACATTTTAAAGCAGTCTAGTTATACCAAAAAAGTGGCGCACCCAATTATTTTAGCCTTTCGACGTCATAGTTAGTAGCCCGTAACCAAATTAGATGATCACCTTATTTTTCTCTGACCATTGTTTGCCTACTTTAGTTAGTACTTTATTTCTAAAGACCAGTAGGGAAGCCAACTGGGTAAAGGACAGACGGCCCAATCGGAACCCTTGCCCCTCTTTTACCACAAATGAGAAAGGCGTCTGCCTTTCGTGCTATAGGCTTTGTCCGAGTACCATCTTCGATGCCCCATTTTAACTCTTTTCCTCAACACGCCGCCCAAATGAAATGCCTCATTAGAATTGGACATTTGAAATTAGAATTCCATAGTTAAAGGTGCATTTCTTGATCCTAGCACCTCATGTTTCGTTTATGGCTCACCAGATATCCCCGAGGAAATCTTATTTCCAAAATTTCAGTTGATTCTGATGGTGCATTTTGATGTTAAGCGCAAATGTTTGCATCACGCTGCCCCATCGGCCACTGTGTTGTAGTTTATGTCCGTTTACGGACAGAAAATACAAAAGAATTTTTTCAAGAACAGATCGAATTTGCACGTAAGATTAAGCACATATACTATACGTAGACCCACGGTTCAAATGATATATAGAAATCTTCTCAAACCTTTTCAGGTAAGTCGGGGGACGAGATTGTGGATCACGAAATGTCCCTTTAAAGGTGCAACGAGAGATTCCACATAGCAGGTGCCCCTAAAAAAATCAAAAAGTACTGATTTTTGCACTGATGTAAAGCTTTCCAAAATTGTGGAATGTCTAATTTTGTATAGGAGCAAATACGAAATTCAGCCTATGTTGT
>JAMKCH010001928.1:0-52939 GCA_023653785.1 Ophioderma brevispina
CACTACCCAGCGTGTCTTTGCGTCGCCGACTTGGGGTGCAATGTTGAAGGCCACGACGAAGTCACATTCGAAACCAGCGGCAGACTAACAAACCGAGATTAAGATAATTATGATGACTAAAAAGTTGTCAAAATCAATACATGTCGAATTATGCGTAGAGCATGCCTACGTTCACGGACTCTATATCACCATCGCGGAAGCGTACCCAAAATTATACCATCACATCAAATCAACAACGATAATAGACCATTATGTAAGAAAGGGGTCATAATTTATACCCCGTGTGAAGAAAAAAGGGGTCATAGTCATACACAGACGGCTGATTTTGCCGAACCCTATCAGGGCACGTCGCCGTATAGGAATTTGTACTAAGAACCCCCCCCACCCCCCACGGGGATAAAATTAATATTGTTCGACGAAAAAGGGCATATTCGCTCAAACTCAAGCACCAAACATCCTTAGCCCTAAGATTTCACAGGGTAAATGAGAAAAATAGTAGTTGTTTCTATACCAAAATTTTGACCACTTCTGGCTAAAATGTGTTTTTTTTTAGGGTCCCTGGGACGAGGCTATGAGCGATCGGACCATGGACTGTCACACTGATCATTGTTTAACATTTAAGATTGTTTTAACGTGGAATGATTTGTTTGAACAGAGAATACTTGGTTAACGTGAATACCTGTTGTAACATGGAATATTGTTTTAATACAGACTATGGTTTTAACACGGAATACTGTTTTAACACGGAATATGTTTAACACGGAATACTGTTTTAACACGGAATACTTGTTAAACAGACGACTAGTTTTAACAAGGACATGGACCTTTAAACATGGCATATGTGTTAACATGGAATACTTGGTTTAACACGGAATACTGTTTTAACACGGAATACTTAATGAACATGAATACTTGTTTTAACATGGAACCTTTTCTTGTTTGTATCTAGTGACCCATAAAGAAAAAATGAGGTGCGAGATCACCTTTAAATATGAAAATAAATTGTTTGGGTTCTGCTTTTTAAAACTCGCCAAGTACTGCCATCAAAGACTTGCCACAAGAAAGAGTTTCCATAACTTGCTATCCATGTGGTAGCCATTTTGTTCCAACTGGATCTGACCAATCCTCTACAAATTGGGCTATTCATTTTGAAATCTACGCCTGTTAAAGATTTAACAATCACAAAGGGGTGTTCATTGTAAATGAATCCATAATCCCTATGTGAAAACTTCCCCCATATTATCCACAAGGTAATGCATATTTCAAATGAAGGCATCCATTTCAGTGGAAGTGCAGCTCAGACAAGCATTTCAATTCTTCATATATTGTTTTACTTGGAAATCATATAAATAAAGGAAGCTGAGAAACACATGGCACTGGCGGATCCATGGTGTGTTTTTTGGTGCCCCCCCCCCCCGGTAATTTGGCCAAATCTTGTAAAATCAGCCAATTTTTTACCATAACTACCTTCCAGTTCCCCAGTAATTTTGGCATTTTTCAGGGCGTGGATCCGCCCCTGCATGGGGTGGAGATTGGTAGACCAATTGACAAGTCCAGCTGATTATTTTTTTTAGCTGGATAAAGAAAATGTTATGATACCTTGATGTTTACACAGGACCAGTATACTGAAAAAAAAAATTGGAAATTCCTATGAAAATATAATACACCACAAATTTGGTTAGTTTTGCATTAAATAAGTGTACATTGAATTTTCTGCCTTGTTATACCAGAGGCAATTCCTGATCTTATTTTTAGCTGTACACATAAAAGTTGCTCACAGTAGATGTCTGCCTCTGCTTACAGTTGAACAGACCTTCCACATTTGTTAACACTAAAATCATTGATACACCCCTAAGGCAATTGTTTTTCTGTTTCAATATCTCTGCTCTAGGTTCAATAGGTTCATTCTTAAATCCCTGGTTACATTGTGCTCACCTATTAGCTCAGGGTACACTAGGCCAAATGTCTCCAACTTTGCACAGCGGCAAAGTAAAACAAGAATCTATTTTGGTTTGTTTTGTGATTCTATCACCTTTGCGCTAAATGCAATACCCCAACCAATTACGGCAGCGTGCATGATTTCAGCTCGCCAGGAGAACCGAAGGTTCTAAAATACCCAGTAGGGTATCAATTTAATGTGTAAAGTGTGTTTGTGGTGCGTGCTCTATCTACTTAGTGGCTAGGCACGTTCTAATCCTGGGGCTTGCTGATAAGAATTACGTCGTAGGGCTTTTAGGAATAATTTGTTTAAAAAAAACTTAACCTAGTTAGTTTGATAAAATCAGTCATAAATTCAAGTTGCAATTCATATTGACGTAGAATTTTAAATTGATTGAACATTTGGTAGCATCATGCACACAAAAATCGGTTAGCTGCTTGCAAAAAGCAGTATGGAATAAATTGATTCTCAAATTAATTGGCGAGGTAAGTGTTCAGTAACGTAACAAAGTTTTCAATTGGCCTCTCCCGAATCTAATAAAGTGGTGGGAAAACATGTAACATAATGCAATAACATTGAAAGAGAGAGAAATGATCGGGCCATCTAACGAATACAGGATGAGATATTGCTCTTTCCAGCTCTCTGTATTCCATCTCACCTATGACACCAATACCGACGGATACAACTCATCCAACAGCTGGTTTTATCATCTAAGCAGACGATAACATCTTGTAATGAGAGACAAGATTCAGATGCCATCATGGAATAATTCATCCAGAAACTTTTGACATCGTCTTATCAATGGTGAAGTTGACGGATGTAAATTGTTTGTTTTTGTAGGATGGTGAGACGCCACTCTATTGTGCTGCTAATATGGCGAGGATAGATAATGCTATGGTGCTGGTGCAGGCCGGTGCAGATATTAATGCACTCAATAATGTAAGTAGAATAACCCTTGTTACACCCATGTGATACCCATGTGTCTGCCATATGCTACCCATGTGCTTCCCATATCAAATATGACTGATAGCTGCAATGGTGTTAGTCCAACTCTATTTGGTTTAGCCCATGTTTCATGTACTAATCAGCAAGCAAAGTTTGTATGAAAAATCACTGCCTTATCCAAAGTTTTCAGCCAACCCTGCACATGTTATGCGAGGAATATTGATACATCATTAGAGAAGCGTGCATTCGAAAGTGGTCCATAACTCGGGCTTAAAACACTGTTTACATTGATCTTTGTTTATTTGTGCCACTTATTTATTTGATTTGTTAGTGTCACACTATTTTATCTTATTTTTTGTTTAAAGGTGCAACGAGAGATTTCATATATCAGGTGTCCCTAAAAAAATCGAAAGTTCTGATTTTTGCCCTGATGTAAAGCTTTCCTTCAAAAATAACCCCATCTGAAAAGATAAGACTGAGAAATGTTTCTCTGGTACAAAAATGTTGAAATTTCTAATTTCGTATAGGAGCAGATACGAAATTCAGCCTATGTTTTATATTGAAATTCAAGCAAATCAGAATCACCTTTTTAAGGCAATTCTGTAGCCACAAGGTAAGAAATCTATTGAGTGTCTAGTCTATATGAAATTACTATTATGACACTATTTGGGTGCCCCAAAAATCTCTCGTTGCACCTTTAGTTCTTTTGATCAGGTTATTGTAATTCTTATCATTTATGAACTACCAATGTGCCACTTTTCCAGAAGTGTGTACTCCACAAATAATAAGAAAAGGATAGCAAAACTGATAATAACAGAATTACTGTTTCAACACTGTCTTTGGAAACTAAGGGAAAATTATATTTTTACCTGCAATTCAAGTAAAATCATTATGGTTTATTCCTTTCAAAACAACACTGCAAAATGCAAACACTTAGTACAATGAGTAGAATAAAACAGCCAATAGTAACCAGATAAAAAAAAGAGAGAAAAAAAAATACTTATTGAAATTAACAATATTCAGGAAACCAGAAATATCTTAAGCTTCCTAGTATCATATTGTTATATAATAAATATTTAGTATTGAATTGGTATCATTAAAGGTGCAGTTTGTGTCCTAGCACCTTCATTTTAGGTCAAGCTTTTTTTTGTCAATTTTCCACCTTTCCGTCCGATGTATAATTTGAAAGACCTTATGCAGCATGATTCGTGTGTGCGTGTGTATGTCCGTGTGTCAAACCTTTGGTATATACTTACTTCCAGTAATCTTGGTACCAGCTATCAATTTCAAAAGAACAACTTGCAAATATTTTATATCAATATCAGAGAAGATTATCTCTCCCACCTGTCTCTTTTGTTTTATAGCATCCCCTTTCATAAATTACTTGAATATTATTCAAATCCTTTTCAATATGTGTTTGATTACATTTTTTCTGGGAACAAGTTAATTGATATATTTTTAGGTTTTGCAAGACATTTTTAACTGGTAGTGAATCATATTGTTGTTTAACATTGTAATCTTGTCCATGCCTGTGCATAGAAGTTATGTGTGGCTGGAATAAATACAATTAATGCTTGCATCAAGTAATTGATTGGGCCATTTAGTACACTCTGATCCATGTCTGTGCATGGATGTTTTGTGTGGATGGAGAAAATACACTTAATTACCATATTTACCATATTTGGAATCAGCATGCATTCAAACGACTCCAAACAAGCTTAGTCTTTGGTCAGTGGTTTGAGATGATTTCCCAAATGACCGGACATTTCAAGCCATCTTAAAGCCATTGTCTTACCACATGTTATAAAATACAAAATCCACCAGGGTGGAAAGAGTTGCATTGAACAAGCAATAATTTAAAAGCAAATATTTGGAAATGAAATAGGTTTCTTATTAAGCTAATAAGTTGAATCCAACATCTTGCACCTGATATCATCATTTCCATTCAGAAGAACTGTCTATCTGTCAGCTGTTTATGATGATGTGTCTGATGGCCCCTCATTTTTCTTTAAAATTGTATCCAGTGGTTGTGGTATAGACATGATTTGATGTTGCCTCTCAACAGTAGTGATATAAATTGTGTAGCTAATGAATGAATAACATAGACTCATAGACCCCAGGGATGAAAACCTGGTGAACCTGGTGTAGTGTCATGTTGCCTAAGCATAGGCAAAGGAGATCATTGCATTTTTCCTAGGAAGGCGCATTTTCCATTAACCCTTACGCCCCATGTATTTCTCCTGGTTTGTGGAGTGAAGGAAATAAGGGAAGCGGGGAAATAGCAAGGTCGGAAACTCCAGTTTGTCTCGAACCAGGGCCCTTCGGGCCCACACTCCCACTGATTGGGGGACTCACGCTACGGCGGTGTCGCTGGCCGCGCCAGTGATTTGGTTTCCCATATGTGTCTTCGTTTGTGATTCATTGCTGCATCCGGACTAAAGTTCATTTTTCCTCACTCAGGTGGCATGTGTGTTTCTTTTTTTTGTGTTGTTGGGTGGCGTTAGGGTTAGGGTTAATAAAGAAACACTCTTCACACATCTGTTGTTCTACGCTAGTGCATTCCTACCCCGTGTATGCATGTGAGCAATTTTTTTTGTACATCCATAAATGTTTTAATGAATTACCGGTATTTAGGTGCCATTGACTTTCCTGTAAGGTAAAGTGACACATTTATTATCACTAGTAAAATCAATTAATCACTTCAACTAGGAACTAGGGCCCTACCATTTCCTACTTGCTTCCCATTTTTAAACTCATTTTACCCTAGGGGAGATAGAGGCAAGTGAGGTAAAGTGCATTGCATAAGTGTACAACACATGGGCTCAAACCCACAAACAACCTGCAACCAACCTGCTAGGCCATGTGTGCTGCCATAATTTTTTCACTCTTTGTAAAGCACGTTAGTAAACGGGCCCCCCATAAACCTAACATGGCCCAAAGTGAAACTCACTCAAATCACTGAGCTGAGACTAGAAATGTTCTAAATCCAAAAAGATGCAAATGACAACATCATACGATTGCACATAGGCAAGAAATCACACTGGTTGGCCGCACAGCAGCTGTTTGACAGTCTCTTTAATTATACAAAAACGTAATAAACAAAAATATCAACGGCGACACACTTTGTCAAACGTGGATTTTCGGAGTATTTATACCAGTATCTACATCCTGTTTAATTTATGAAATTTTCTTGCGGTGCAAATATGATTTTTCATAAAATCTAGTTTTACACGTCTTTCTATGGGAAATAGGCATATAGAGTAGGGGCGGCGCTATAACAACAAAATTATGACCTTTGGAGGCCTATAATGGCAAGATTCCCGCAATGGATTTTTTCTGATTTTTTGTTGCGGTGGTACTTAGCTTCTTTAGCATGTCCCTACTTATTCATTGTCAAAATGGTGTCGCCATTGTTTAAAATGCTCTAAAATAAAAGAGACAATTTGCATGGGTCAAACAGCTGGGGGTGGAGCAACACCCTCATGCCTTGTCATCCTTGTCATGAATCTTGGGGTGCCAGGGGTCCCTGGTTCAAATCCCCCCAGGTGTCCAATCTTCTTTACCTCTATCCCTTTACCCCTTCATTCCTCCCAGGACATAGGCCCAGTGAGGGTTACTTCCACTCGTCTAACCAGCCCTGGTTTTGCAACATGTATTTTAATGTCCTAATAAACGCAAGGGAAGGGGCTCTGGGGGAATACAGTTGTTTGCAGAACCAGGCGTAGCATGTGGCCACAAATGAACAAGCAGATGAATTCAGCCATGGTATTTTAATTAACCTTGAACCTGGTTCTTGGTATACCAATCATCGTCTGGTCACTATTCCCAAAGCATGTTAAGATTTGTGCCATTGCATTCCACAAAATTGTCACACTATTAAATATTAATAGGAAACTATAAGTACGAGTCGATGAGCAGGAGATATGGAATGGGACTGCAGCATTGAGAAAGTGCATTTATTAAGCTGTTACAGTAGTAATATTCCTGTGTTCAGTGGGTCAAACTGGCATTGGTATGCTAAGCTAAAACTTGCTTAAGGCGAGAATAGCAATTCGGTGCCCACTTGCTATAAGTGGTGCCTCTGTTGTTATTATACAATTTTTAAATGAACCTATTGCTATAAAAATGATAAAAATGCATAATAATGATATTAGACTGGATAGTTGACTATCAAGATTTGAAGGGGTAGTGGGGCATTTACCGTTTTTGAATTTGGGAGCGGGGTAATGGTCTGGACATTCGCTTTTTATACCCCCCGTCTCCGGTTTTGACCCTGGAGGTGTTTGTAATGAAGCAAATGTCTGGCGTATGTCCTCCTGAATGCTATGTAGCCAGAGGGATAATGCAATACGTTGCTGTATTTTTTGTACTATAAATCCATGGCTGAAACCCTATGTTTTCAAACCAAGAGCTTTCATGTAGGTTTGGCTAGGGTAGAAGTTCTGCAAGTAGATAAGTGATTGGTCAAAATTATATTGGAAGTTTAGGAAATGTACAGTGTTTTTGGAGAAAACTACATTTTTTGGACAATGGAGGAGATTGGGAAAGTAACTATTTTTTAATACAATTTTTTTGTTAATGTTAGCTCAGTGAGCACGAGCAAGTCCCAAATGTGGAGGGGCTTTGTGCATCCAAGAGTTTTGATAGTGCCCACATGAGGGAATGCCTCCATCACTCAACCCAGTATCAATGAGCGGCATAATCAAGTGTCTTGTGAATTCATGCTAATGCGTGAAATGATATAATTAACCTGGAGCAATTGCCCATCTCAGCACATGTAACCAATGGGTCTGTGGTGTTTGAGCAAGGAGTATGCCAGATAAGGGGGAAAGAGGACTACCAAGATGATTACCTTTCCCACAATGGCGTCTTTTCACCCTTGAAAATAACAGAAACAATACACTTGTATGATGGGTGCCTATAGATATGCAATGTTGCCATATCTGTGCAAAAATGGCAATTTTATAACCAATTTCATAATTTTGTCACCTCAAATGGTTTGTGCAGGTAATCATAATATCTTTGTTAATCCAGTACCACTGGGCTCCAGTTGAACTTTGACATATCACATTAAAACACATATAAGTATAGTTCTCCAGCATTGAGGGGCAATGTATGTCATTCCTATCATATGTGTGTGTCACCAGTTTGGGGATAGATAAAATATGTTGCAACCAGACCAAATTACTACCTTCACCCAGGACAACAGCAATTGAAAGAAGCTTGTAGTCACCTGCTCTGCAACCAAATGATGATGATGAGAGGGGCAATAATTGCTCATTTAGACATTTTAACAAAACTGCCTGGGGTACCCCATCATTACTGAAAGTATTATTTTAACAAATTCAAACAGGACCTTTTCATTTACTTTCAAAGACTGAACTTCTGTTTTGAAAGAGAGCTATCCTTGTGTAAGACAAATTTATCAAGTAAAAGATTAAAATATGTGCTAAAGATACACCAAGAGTATTAATATGTGTCATTGCTATATACACACACCTAGAGTATTAATATACATATTGCTCTACACACACCTCGAGCATTAACACATGGTATGGATAAAGGATATTCTTGGTGTTTGATGCTCTGTGCCAATTGAACCATCCTCTTGAACTTGTTGAGAGAACCAGGAAGGAAACTGCTTCATATCAGGTTGCCCAGCTACTCCTGGGGGTCCTTGTATGCTCTCAAAGAACTGTGTAGGGACAAAACAATACATGGTGTAATACTATATAGCGTGCTTTACTAGTAACTCTTTGTGCTCATCATGTCTCTACCCAGCTTCCTTTCTTACCTAAGGGGATGGCAAACAAAAATTAAACAGTATTGCTAAAAATTGCATAATTTACAAGCCAGCTTGAAATACTGTAATAAAATTCAAGTTCACAGATGGTGTATGGTATTTCACTGTACCTTGAAAATCTCTCAATCGGGCTAGAAAGTAGAGGGTTTGGCAACACTGACATTTCACTGGATGTTAGTTTCACCTGTTAGTACTTGTGGTATTTAAAGATCACATACTTCTACTGATAAACTGTTGCGAGGCAATAGTTGTGTATATTGCATTTGTAGTTCTTGTCAGATATGGTATAGGATAGGTGTATGCAACAATAAACTCTTCTTCCTTGTTCGGTTAAGATCCTTTCATCCTAATACATTCATTTCAGCTTGCTTCAGTGGGTATGCCTGGATTTTTAAATTAAAAAAAATTGCCAATCTAGCATCTGTATTTTACTTTCCTAGCATCTGTATTTTAGTTTCCTTGAAAGTTCTTTTACCTTAACTTTGACTAAACATAATGGCTGGTATTCTGAAAGGGAGACTAATCTTTAGTCCTGGGTTTAAACCAGGGTTAGTCCTACAAGAGTGGACCTTTTTTCCCTTTCAACATACTCTAAAATGTTCTGTAACGGGTTAGAAAATTTCCCGTGGATGAGCTTGAACTGCCCATCCATGAGGAATTTTCTCACCCGTTAATTTAACATTCACAATATTTTTGAAAGGAAAAAGGTCCACTCATGTAGGACTAACCCTGGTTTAAACCCAGGACTAAAGTTAGACTCCCCTTCAGAATACCAGTCTTTGTTCCCATTACTTCCCAAGGTCTTGGTTTAAAATGAATATTAATAAGACAAAAAAAAAAGGTGAGTGACCAGATTGACAGTCCTAACTCATTTTTCTTCAGATATTTTAGTGTCTGAAAAAGGATGCTATTTTTCTCATAGCCTAGTAAGATATTAAGACCTGGGATATGTCTCCTTTGGATAGTATGAACAAAAATTGCCCCAAACTATGGGCCACAATGATATACATTTTTGTTTCTAAGTAATTTAGCTCAAAATTTGGATTGGCTGTTTTGTTGACATGTCTCCATGCGAAGTAGAAAGCAGGATTTAAAACAAAAATGGAAAACCTACCTTTAAATTTAGCATTTTATTTTTAACATTTTTAAAAATCATGTTTTTTAACTCTTCAAACAAATTTTGGTGCTAGCCTGATTGACAAATCTTGTGAATATGAAGATGGTTAAAGGTGCAACAGGAGATTTCAAGTCATCTATATTTTCTGTGATTTGTAGTGATTTCATATAGATTAGACACTCAATAGATTCCCTACATTTATTTGGCTACAGAAATAACTTAAAATGAAAACAAAAGGTGATTTGTATATGCTTATAATTGAATAGAAAACATAGGCTGAATTTTGTATTTGCTCCTATATGAAATTAGAAATTTTACAATTTTTGTACCTGGAAAGAAACAGTTCTCAACTTAAAGGTGCAACGACAGATTTTGAGGCATCCAAATATTGTGCCATAATAGTAATTTCATATAGATTAGGCACTCAATAAATTTCTTACCTTGTATTTGGTTACAGAAATGTCTTAAAGAGAGAAAAAAGGTGATTTTGATTTGCTTATATTTCAATATAAAACATAGGCTGAATTTTGTATTTGCTCCTATATGAAATTAGAAATTTCACAATTTTTGTACCAAAGAAACATTTCTCAGCTTAATCCCTTAAGATGGGGATGTTTTTGATGGAAAGCTTTACATCAGGGAAAAAATCAGTATTTTTGATTTTTTTTAGGGACGCCTGATATGTGAAATCTCTTGTTGCACCTTTAATCCTTTCAGATGGGGATATTTTTTATGGAAAGCTTTAGACCAGTGCAAAAATCAAAATGTTCAAATTTTTTAGGTACACCTGTTATTTGAAATCTCTCGTTGCACTTTAATTTGTTCCTGAATATAATAGTTGCAGGGTACCACTAGAAACATTGCATTATTGAGAGAATAAAGAAAACAAGAATAGGATTTCTAAATTTATCATAAAATACCTTCAGCATTTGAAAAGTAGGAATATTTTGATTAGTATTCACAGCAGAAAATGCCCAGGTGCACAGTGAGAGAATTTTTTATCAGGCAAAATAACAGTTACCAGAATGATACAGGCAAAGAAACACAGTATGTGATAAAGGCAGATGCTCTAAATATTAATGTTGAGTTGTTGTAAGAGAAAGAATGCAAATTGTTTTGTTGAACACTGTTTTAACAATTTACAAATAGCATGTAATTGAAAATATTCTTATTTAATTTTAATGGGCCTTGAATAAAAAAGAAGCATTTCTAAATGGAATGGATAATTAATATGAAAAGTCCTAATTAAAGGTACCCCACCCGATTACAGCATATATTTTTCTATGTTTTGTAGGAAGGGTCCAGGGGTAGCGCTGCATGGTAAAAGTAAGGGGTCCAGTGGAAGATAACCCCACCTTAGTCTGAAAACAAGGGGTCCAAACCAGAAAACAAGGGGTTCAAATGTGATTAAATTGAGTGGTAAAAATGTTGGTTCTCGAACCATGGCATAACTTCCTATAGCTCCACGTCATGATCAGAAGTGTACTCACTCCATTAATGAATGGGTAGTTGGGGGATTGCATCTTTAAGTTTAATTCACCTTCAATCCAAAAAGGCCCTACCTCGACTTGTCACTCAATATCTCCCAAATATTGACATAAACAAAATCAAAGAGAACTTAGTCAATAGAAACACTGCCAAAGCAAAGCAAAGAAGAAGGGCAACAGAATGACTGACTTTTATACCCCAAGACAAGTTTCACTAAATAATATATGCTTACAAGGCATGTTTGAATGTTTTATTTCAAAGTTGCCCTTTCTCACCTTTCTCCAAAGTTCCAAACATTTTTGAGGCAACATCACACAAAGGGCTTCACACAGGCCGTCATGTTCTACACTTCTGTTAGCCTAGCCTAGAAATACATCGCCAACGAAATGTTTTTTACTTTGAGAAATTACTTGAAATGCCCAGAATAATCACAGAACAACATTTCCGGCTACTAACAATTACAGGTTTGGCATTTTTGAAAGCTTAAAAGGATGAAAATCTTGTGGGAAAGTTGCGTCAAAATCATTTTAATGTCTTCCGGTCGTCCATTTTGGACTCCTTAGCATGGCAATCCGCAATGATGGCATACTCCTTATATGTGTCATGAATGTTTTTCAGAAATGGTTTGCCGTTTGCCGATTGGTTAAGCTTGGCATTTTGAAATTTTGGCGCAAAATTATTTTTTTTATTGGCTAACCCCGTTCATCGGCACATCAAGGCATTTTATAATGAAGAACTTGTGATGGATATCTAGCAGGTACGGCATAGAAATCAGCTGAGACAAACTGCGCGTTAAAAAATATTAAGGTTTGTGAATCGTACACATTTTTTTTTTACTCTGGGAAATAAGTAAATTGGGAGGTTTTCAACTTCCACATATTAACAGGGAAGTGTGGGTTGCTGCGTCCATGTTGAAATTTTTGGACCCCCAACCCCTCTGATTGTGAATTTATTGCGTCCATAGTTAGCTATTTTCCAAAATCGGCGTCCTGGACGCAGAAACGAAGAAAAACGCGACCCCTGGAAGGGTCATCACCAACATATTCCAAAATGTTATTTGAATCTACTTACCATTTGAATGTGAGGTGTAATTGTGTATTACAGTAACCACTAGGGTACTGTACAAAATATTTTACGGTTACAAAAACAAACCATATTAGCTTGTAACATCAAACTGGGAAATAAGACAATCAATATTTTGTAGATGAGATGATAAAAATAAGGTTCTATTGATACCAACATCATAGTTTTCAATGCTGTAAATGCTGGGGTCGAGGCTGAGGCTTGGGTGGTGCCCCTTAAAGTAAATTTATTTTTAAATGTATACACATCAGTAGGAGTATGTGAGAAGCCTCAACAGTTAATAACCAGTATACACAAACCTGGTAGCAATACAATCAAACTAAACTATCAAAACAGTTTATGTTGAAGATTTTCATGTGACCATTACACCTCCTCAATGAAAATGATCTTAAAGAATGAATATGGCACGGAACACAATGTTAAATGCCCCATGCTTTAAGCACTTTCCAACACTTGAAAGCAGTTACATTATGTGCTTTTATTGTCAATGTTACTATAAATGTCTTTTCATTGATTGTAGTAATGAGAGCCATGACATTTGCTTAAATCATGGTAGGCCTGACAACCTTTTGATACCATTTTAAAAACGCATGATTCATTCCACTAATTTTTTTCCTGGGTGGGGATTCACTTTTGGGGGAAAGGGTGGCACTTGCAAACTCAAACAAATATTTATAAACACAAATATTACTATTCATCAGGAACTTGGTTTTTCCCACTTCTGCAAAATGTTGAAACAAAAGATTAGGAGGGCACAATTTATAGTTAGGTAATAGTTAGTTAGTTAGTTAAACCAAAGTTTAAATCCGGTTTTGCCCCGCTAATGGGGGTGGCCGGATAACCTCACTCAGCAATATTGCTGTGTGAGGGTTTATTTGAGCAAAATAAAGTAATTGAACGGATACACGGATATGCCCTCCTGATGTCAATCCACAGTTTTAGTTTGAAATGTTCATCAAACTTTATATCAAATAATATTTAGAACTTCATTATGTAAAAAATAGCTTTTTATATAAAACTATTGTAATAATCTACCAATCGGCCATTTATGGAACTTTTATTGCTTTCAGGAGGATTTTTGAATATTGTCTTAAACTAAAATATCCTCTAAAGATGGGAATTCAACAAAAGGTCAATATCCTGTATTCATTATGTTATTTATAAGGACTGCCACATGAGAGTAAATGGTGTATTGGTCCAAATGCATAGGGGGCGAAAAATTTTCAGGACCTGATTTTTGAGGATTGAATTGGGCTGAATTAGAGACTCGGCATAATGCAAGGGGCAGATTTAGAGGAGGGGCGCCGCTCCCGGCGCACGCCCCCTCTATTTCAAGCCAGGGGAGCGTGCCGAGGGTGCGGATGTGCTGTCTGTATGTGTAACAGTGGGTCACAAAAAAGGGTTGAACTTTTATATCTGCAACTCTCTCAAAAGTGGGTGGGACATATCACAGTTTGTTTGAAGATATTTAGTAATTACCATATCTTGTTATAACCTGCGTGAAAAAACTGCCATTCAAACAAAAGCTCAAATAAACAAAATGGCGGCCAAAATAGCAACAAAAGGGTCAAAACCCCCTTTGCACACACGGAAGTCTATGGGAAAAAACATTATGTGAACAGAAATCAATACCATTGCGTGAACTGAGGCTACTCACTTAACAAACTACTGACACCCTTCGCGTTTGTGTGAGGTGTTACCGTTTGAAAATGAATGAGAGAATATTTCAACCGTGAAACTTGAAATTGCAATGCTATTTACATAATAATTAAGGTTGATTTCAATTTGGGGGAGGATTTTAAATTGAAAGATAAAGTTTCTAAGTTTGCATGGGTTGGCGACAAGATCATAAAGAAGAATAGTGTAGCCATTTTATTTTTAAAATTTATAAGAGAACTTGAAATTTGAGGGTCTTAATTCTACCGTTGTGGTTATGTTAAATACCAATCATTGACGGGGTGCATTGTTAATGTGGGTATCATATGGATAAATCGTGACGCCAAACATAGTGCCAGAGACTGCCGTGTGTGCAAAGTGCGGGTTTTTGACCTTTTTTCTCTAGATGGTGGCATTTTGTAATTTCAGCTTTTTTTCAATGCCATTTTCACTAGGTTCCAACACGATATTGTATGTTTAAAAAATACCTTCAAATATTTTTGATATGTGTAACCACTGTTGAGAAATTTGCAGACAAAAAAGTGTAAACTTTTTTTGGACCACTCAGGTGTATGTAGTGTGTATGTGTGTTCCAGTGGTTAGGTTTTGGTTAGGTTTGTGTTTTTTGTGTCTCCTCGAAAAGTTGAAGCGCGATTAAACCAGATTGGCGTTAAGGCTACAATAGGGGTTCCTCATATGTGGTGCGTGTCAAAGGTCATGGACAAGGTAAAAGGTAATCTGAGGCATGTTCCAGATGCATCTTGCAAGGGGATGTCGCAAGGTTTATTGCACCCCAGTATTTTTACAGGCACAGGGTGCGGGCGCCGCATATAGGGACCGTCAGGCCACCCTGTAGATCTAGAAATGACTTTGCCCGCACAGGGCGGCCCCGGGCCCTGGACGCATGTAGATCTCTAAGAATGACGGTTACATGCGTCGGGCGCCGTGTAGATCAAGACGAATGACTTCTTTGTGGACGCCCAGGCTGACGCAGTATGTTACTATTTCTTGTGTGTTTTAAGGGCTGACAAGAATCCCCCCTTAAGAATTTCGCAAGACTGAAAAAATGGGTCTCCCGAGCGACCGCAGCGAGCTGGAAATTTGGCGCCCCCTCTATTGAGAAGTCCTGGATCCGACCATGATAGTGTCCAGAACTGATTTTTGCCTACACATCCAAATTTTTCTAAGGGAGTTTGTTTTTTTTTTGCGGCCACTGATATGAATAAAGATCTACTTTTCCCAGACGAGGAGAGGAATTCAATTAGACAAATCTGTACCTAAAATCTTGGTTTTACTTCATGATGTAAGGATCCATTACATTGAATTGGAGCGGAGGGGGATGGGAAAAATAAATGGTTGTTGTAATTTTTTAAAATATCAAGTTTAATGGTGATAATTTTATAGAAGAGCAGGGGGGTTATGTAAGAATGTTCCAATAGTGACTGTATCGGCATAATAAACGATGGGTTTCGGTGGTTAAGGTTAATTTTAGAGATACCATTTATATTGAAAACTTTATGCAAGAATACAGATTCTTTTCATGACCTATTTGGGTCTAAGGCCAAAAAAAGAGCTTTCTCAGCAAGATGTGAAAAATGCGAATGACGCTTTTTTTTATAGAAAAATTGACAATGACGAATGCAGGATTTTTTTACATTTTTTAGGCGGCTTCACGGCTCAATTGTTCAATATTTTTAAGTATGTGTTATGCACATTCAATACATTCAGAGCAAAAAAACATAAAAAAAAAAATGCACTAACAAAACCAATTGTAAACAAATGCATGTGGCTCTTCTATTCTAAGAACTTTTTTACTTAAGACCTAATACATGTAGGCCATTGCTAACCATACAACATTAAAGTCCAACCTTATGGCTTGTCATTTTATTTTGGAGGTAACCTTTAGTTCACCTTCTAATGTTTCTATGGATGATGGTTTGACACCAATCCAAGATTTTGTATGTCATGCAGTTATGTGAGCAGTAATTGTAGTAAATTTTATTAAAAACCCCCCACCCCCCCCCCAAAAAAAAAACCATACTTTTTTTAAAAAAAAACAAAAAAACTGGGTTCGGCGCCCGGGAAGGTTAGTAAAAAAAAAACATTTGTTCAAACATAGTTAAAAATTGTAAAAAAAAAACCCCCCCCCCCCCCCCTCATTAAAAAAACCCCCCACCAATGTGTTGTGGGGGTGGGGGGTCGCGGGTAACCGGGGGGGCTCGCCGGTTACCCCAAATTTTTTACATGTCGCCCTCCGAAATATAAAAGCGGTGCGGGCGGGGCGGGGGGTTGTAGCAATATAATAATAGTAGGAATGCATAATGCAGAAGTATTGATCAGCTGCATTCACCAATACAACAACTTAAAAAAGCTTCAGATAAAGCAGACTTTCAACATGACAAAGCGAACTTCAACATTGTCAAAGCGGCCCCTTCCCCAACATGACAATCGACCTTCACTATGACAAGCGACCTTAGGACATGATAAAGCGCGAGACATTGTCATTTTGGGGGGCGTGCGTCGCACCCCTGGCTACGGCCCTGATGATGCAGTGTACTAAGCTGTAAAAGGATAATCGGGCACTCTAAACTATTTACACCGTGAATACAAGTTCATGTTAATTCTGTTTGCGCCCTTAGTGTGTTGCGAAAGCAATTTCGTTTTGGAGTCCCGCAGACTGGGTAGTAGAACTCAGGAAATTAAACTCTATAGGTGCTCAGGGACCACCAGCATTCACATTGATATAGGTGCTCCGACATGGCATTATATTGATTGTGATTGACCAAACATAGGCACAGAAATTGGGTTTTTGAATTGAGCTGTACGTTATTGGAAACAATTGCACAATAGGTATCACACTTTCTAAGCAAAGTTGATTTAATGTCTGTATTTAAGCATAGCAGAGCCAGATAGGGGCCGTTTTTTTTCTTTTTGTTAACCTAATGCAAAGCTATTGGTTCACCATAAGACATAAAATATTGGGTCATTGGTGAAGTACTGGCTAGTAAAATGTTGGGTGCTTGGTAAGGTTTTTTTATAATTGCCACACCTAATATTATTAGCTACCGTACATGCCTTTTCAGGATTGATTAAAGGTGCTCCACACAATTACAACGTATGTTTTCTCAGTTTCATAAGAAGGACCATCACCACATGTATTGCTTTAATTCCATTTTTTTCTTCTGTATATAATTCCAAAACTTTCATTGGGTACAACATACATTAAATGCTTAAGCTGAAACGTGTATTTTACTACTGTATCCATATATATGTAAAAATATTTTACAATGTTAGCTTGTAGCATGAAAATGGGAAAGAAGGTCAGTCACAATATCTTGCCGATGAGATGGGAAAAATACAATGTTTCTTCTGATCCAAAATTGCAGATGAAGATGGCGTGAAGTGGGGTCGAGGTTGAGGATCGGGTGATGCTCCTTAAAAAGGGGAGGGCCCAAATTAAAAGTATACAGAATTTTCTCTTGTTGAATGACCTTGGCCCCCATACCCATCTGTAAAGTTTTACCCTGATAATTCAATCCATGTTGATATGAGAAACCAAAACTCATGATTGTTAACCACCAATATTAGAAGTAAAATTAAAATTGGTTTACCCAAATTAGAGCATGTTTTCACTTATACACATCCCCAAAACCAAAGCATTAATGCTAGTTAACAGGTGGGTGAATGAAAAAATAGTAGAAATTTTTCATTCCAAAATTTTGACCACTTAATGGTGAAATCAGGGGGTCCTGGGATGAGGCTATTAGTGACCGGGCCATGGACCTTGAAAACAGCCGATTGAAAATTCTAACAAAATGGATTTTCCTTTTGTCTTTTGCAAAATGGCAAACAAAGTAATAAATTGAAACTGCTGAATTTCTGCGGTAGTTCATTCTAACTAATACACGAAGTCAAAGACCCACATTTACTAACCATTTGACATGACCTGGACAACACCATTATTGCTATTGCTATATGCAGTAAATTTAAGATTCCTCCAGAACTACAAGGAAGATTTATGGGAAGAAAGTCCGATTTTAAATGCAGAAGGAAAAAAACCCTGCACGGATGAGTGGGGTTGGCAACAAAATTCAAAGGTGACTCTCGCCCAACTAGTGATGAATCGGCAGGTTGCATTGGTGAAAGATGAGCGACTCGACCGGTACACCAACTTGCCCCCATCTGTTAAAGGGCTACTATGTGATTTTGGTACTCATTAAAAACATTGTATTTTTGGATCCCTTTGACCAAAATACTTGGGGTGGATTCTGTTCTCTGTATGATTGCTTATGTGGTAAGATCTACAGAAAAATACTTGTACATACTAAATCTATGGGTTATCCCAATTAACGCTCAATGAAGAGGTATGGGGATTCAAATAGAATTTTGTAATTGATGATGTGTGTTGGTGATCCTTTCTATGAAACACAAAAAATGGTGTGTTGACACTTGGTATGGGCAACTTTAAGGCTTTCACGGCTCTCCTGTAATGGATTGAGACACTTACAAAAATAGTAGCTTATTCCGACACCAAAATGTGGACCACTATGGTTAACTAGGGGATACTGGGGATGAGGCCTCTTTCGTGTCGGGCCAGGGCCTGTGCCCGTTTTTTTTATATTAGTCTTAATGTAAGAGGTCACATATGAAATTGTCAGAGGAATAACATTTTAAATCCTCAAGAATCACGTGCAGTTTGTCTTGCCTTACCTATTTTAATTATGTCTGTTGTTTGCATGGCTACCATCATCTTCAAGCTTGTACTTGGCAAAAGATTTTTGTAGGCCTGAACTACATTAATTTGGTGGTGCATGGCTACCATCATCCTTCAAGCCCGTACTTGGCAAAAGATTCTTTTAGCTGGATCGATGGGCCTCCAAATACCCTATCAGAATCGAAATCACTGTACCCCTGGGCAAGACACAAAGAAGTACAGTGTGCTTTGAGATGTCAATGTTGGTTCAGAAGGTAATTTACAATTCAAGAGTGGCTATATCAGTGGTGATGTCAAACTACATGGGCACAAATGCGTGTGGTATTAGATGATCACACCTTTGCCTTACATGCTACATTGACATTCGTCAGGAAGCTCTCATTCAACTTGGAATAGCTAACAAAATGTAATCTTACAGGGAAGTTGTTCTTTGAATGGAAAGTGAGCTATTACAGAGGGCTCTTTGTTGCAAAATAATATCAGCCTGCAATTTGAATTTGAATTTTACCCAAAGATGCATAAAGACTAGAGTATGTGTCAATATATTTTTAGGGACCTTATTATGTCTGTATTATGTTGTATTGTATTATTTGCGCTTAGGTAATGGTACAGGCAATAGGGCACAGCGCTAGACGGCGTATAAAAATAGGATGGATTCAGGCCGTACGCAGGATTTATTTGGGGGGTGCGGGGGGGGGAGCGGACTTAGAAAAAGTGGACCTTTTTTTACGAAAAAAAAGTGGACTTTTTGTCAAAAAGTGAACTACCCCATAAAACATCCTTTTTGGCATTTGGAACAGTTTAAGTGGACAAAAAATTGGACTTTTTAAAAATTTTTCTAAATTTGGACCTTTTTATCAAAAAAAATAAGCAAAAAGTGGACCTTTGCTCCTTTTGTGGAATTGGGGGGTGGGGGGGGGGGGAGAAGGTGCTGAGCAGTTGGTCTAACCACAATCAAGAAAAAATGCCCTTAGGGTAGGCTGAAGATGCCAAACCAGTCTGTCTGAGGTTGGTTGTCAAGCACTTAAACTTTATTGCCATCATATTTGTTAACCTAAGTGTACAACACAAAGAGGATGTCCTATAAGAGGAGGTGGTGCTGAGCACCAAAAGTAAAACTATGCTGGGGTACACAATGACCTATTAACATGTGGGAGGGGGGTGAAATTTGGTGATGATTATGAAAATGCTGCCCAAATTCACCGGTTCTGTTGACGGTACTGCGTAACACTCTTGGTGGAACCCAAACATGCAGGTTTGGTTGAGAGTTGACACTATGGAATGAAAAATGGCTAGGCTTGAGATTATGACTAAGACAGCAGACTTGAAGTGCCAGGATCTTGATTTGTATGATTGAGTGTGGCAAATTGTTCAGTCTACAGACTGACCAGACTTGGAAAATAGCTAAATTTGTAGCAGGTCTTTGTACTCTTGTTATTTATATGGCCCTCCATTTTTATGATTTATTAAAATATTATTTTCTCAATTTTATTTGAGAAGAAAGATTTTCATGGGGAAAGCACTTTGTTACTATAAAGAGAGAAAGGGAATAACCCTAGTTTGTTTGTAAGTGCACCTGTTTAGATTCCACAATAGGGGAAGTGGGGCATTCACCAAGATGCTAAACTTAGAAACTTGTTTATGTTTTGAGATTCAAAACATTGCAAGACCAGGGAATTCCCCCACAAAGTTATAATATGAAGTGATGTAATGCGGGGGTTGATGAATTCCGATTGGTCAGCTATGTAAGGTTATGTTTATGCATGAGATGTGTAATGATTAGTGTTAGAAAGGGGAATCTATCTGTGGGTAGTTAAATACTATCACTGGAAGGACTCTGAGGCCAGCAGCAGTGAAATCAGGAGCTGAACTAGAGGCTCTGGAGCTAACAGTATAATTAAGAGTTTACTCTACAATAATGGTGATTTGAGTTCCTAATCTAGTGCCAGGATTTTAATATTTTGGATGCGCCGGAGCTTGATCGCTAAATTGTCTGCTGTCGTCTTTTAAGCCAAAGAGCTTCAGTTTTGGAATCAAAGGATTCCAGTTTGTGGGCCTATATGAGGACATGCGACAGACTGATGGTGGTTATATACCTGGAATGTATTATTGTGAAAACAATTTGTCATTGAGGGAAAGCCCCGTCGTATTGAACCTGCTGGCAAGATTACCTTCACGACATGAGAAAATTCCCTTGGAATTATTACCTGAGTTTGTATGAACTTGCGCTGTCATTTTGTAGTTTCGCTGAGAGGACATTGGGCCCCCAATTCGTGAAAAGGCAACGCCTCTTGAACATTTAAGTATAGTATATAAATTGTGTGTAATTGTAATGTGTAATTGGATTTATGTAATGTTTTGACATACAAATTCTGACCAATACAAATTCATTAAAATCGGTTATATTATATAAAATTAAGATCACTTGGCACCAGGCTCCTGTATTAGGGTTGAAGGTATTTCTGACCTTAGACGCTTACAAGACGTCATAACACTCTGTATGAGCTAGTAAAAGCTCAATTCCCTTGGCACAGTTCAGTAGCTTTCATTCACAAAGTATTTAGAAAATGGACCCTGGTTTTTGGGTATGATATATTGATACCCAGATCACACACGTCAGTTCATGTCAATGTATGACAAGTAAAAGCCACAGAACGGTTGCCCCCTGGTGGATGAGCATATTGTAAACTCATAGTGATTGGTGGCACATAATGATGTACTACTCTCCCCCAGAGTGCGAGGAATGTTGTGGCGAGTACGGTTGCTTGATTAAAGGTGCGTGTTCCGATCGTCTTTGGGGACCCCCCAGATTTACCGGAAGTGAGTTATGCGATTTTGATATCAGATGAAAGGCTGTATTTTTCTCAGTGTCGTCATGAAATTTGAACCCTCAAACCATTTCATTCCAAAGATTAAGCAAAAACCCGCCGTTTTAGTGGTTAAACCATCAATTTAGCACGTTAGTGAATAGGGCTATGAACATGCGTGTATTGCGTCTACCATCAAAACCGGCCAAGCTCGTTCCAACGGTACGATGGGGTGTGTATTTGCAAGTGCCAGGCTCTCATATTCAAGTTAGAAGAAACACAATACACATAAATCGGAACAAGCACCTTTACGTCAATTCTAAAAGTCCAGGGTCTTTTGTGAACTCTACTTTTGTGCCCCGTATGGTGGTAAGAGTTTGTTGATGTGTTAAATCAAATGGTGTCAAGTGTTGTAAAATTACATGTGTTACTTCAAGTGGTGTTCTGATCAAATTTCCATTCTTTATCTGCAGTTCTGTCTTCACCTGTAAATGATAGGTTTCATTGTTTTCTTGTCTACCTTTATTACCTAGTGATAAATTGCTATGATTTAGTTTCACCAAAACACGACAGTGATAAATCTTTTTGATGTCTTCTATATGATGCCAATTAACAGGCTTAAGGAGCAGCTAGTGCTATCGTGACAGAGCACATACCGGATATAAGGGCGGCTACAAAAGCAAATGGCCAAAATTGGGATCAAGGAACCATGTACAAATTGCAAGTAAAATGAAAAAGTAATGCAGGCCTGCATGGAAATTGTTTAAGCAGTCAATTTAGTATAAAATGGTTCAGACTCTTTGTTGTAGTGGAATTCATGTAGGTTCCATTAAGATTGGAAGTTAATGACCTTGGAACACAGACGCCATTCCCTACCAGTTGAAATAGTGTTATCAACTTAGTCTGGCAAAAACTATTGCTGAATTACCCATTACCCTGTACACTTGGTTTCAAAGGTTATGAGTCTTTTGTCAATTTTCTTTTGTGCTGTATTGATTAACTTCATATTTGTTTCTTGCATCTCATTTTTTTGCAATTTTTAGCCTTCAACCTGAGGGGATCAGACCGTGTAACAATTATTAGGAAAGAAAGGGACTTTAAAACTAAGATATAGGGTAAGAAATCGAACTTACTTTCTTAACCTTATGATTTGAAAACAACGAAGACATAATTCAACACAATAATGATATTTTGTGAGCGTGCTATGAAAGGACGAGGCATGGTGAAGTATGAAATATTAAATGTCATATAAAAATTGATAATTTTCTTATGATATACACAGGCACACTAATTTGCAGCATTTATGTCCCACTGTAGTTTCTATGCATTGCCAGGAGGCCTTGATGCAGCCTGTTATTTTTTATTAACTATCCCCTGTCCTTTTTTCATCAGATTAGCAGGCATACTGGCGGACTGATTTCATTTTTCTTATATTATGGATCCTCAGATATGCTCTCACATAAGGTCCTCGGTGTGCATACATACATCTTTTAAGACGGACGCCAACAACACACAACAAGGTTGCCATACACATATGGGCATATATTTTACAAGGCTGTATTTTAATGCATTTGGTACAATCACAGTGGGTATATTGAAGTATTAGGTTTTGATCTAAAAAAAAACATTCGCTCTTAGACAAAAGGTTAGCCTCTATGGGTTACCAATTTACTTATAAGTTAAAAAATGCAAACGTAGAATATGACAAAAGTTTGATGACAAATCTTCATTTATTAATATCTGAGCTAATTAATATTTTGGAATTCCCAATTTTAATTATAAAAGTGATAGATGTGGATCATTTGCCATTATTTCTGGGAAGGTTGTTGTGTTTAAAATGAACCAGTGTTTATAGACATCAGGTTGAGCTTTTAAGCAATTAATGGCCTGTCTTTTTTTAATGGAAAAAAAAAAGTGCATTTATATATTGTGCTTTATTGCATAAAATGCAAAACTGGTTGATGGCTGTCTCAAGATTTTAGCTTTGATTGATTATTTTAAACGATCCCAGAAAGAAAAAAAAAGGGCTTTGAAAAATGTCCCCATAGACACACGCACACATGCTGCATGCCTGTGCACAGTGCGTGCATGCGTTGCACACAACCACACACAAAAAACCCACCACTTTTTGTGTGCATCGAAATTTGCAAACCTATAATTTTCTTTTAATTTTAAGGGCTTTTAGAAGTCATTGAGTGTGCCAAGTTTCATGAAGAAATGCCTGTGGGAAAGTGTTTTCTGAGAGGAGTCCAAGTGGCTCCCCCCTTCCCATGCACCAATGGGAGGGTCCAAGTGGCTCCCCCCTCCCATGCACCAATGGAGGGTCCAAGGGGCTCCCACTCCATGAACCAATGGGAGAGGGTCCAAGTGGCCTCCCCCTCCATGCACCAATGGGAGGAGGGTCCAAGTGGATCCCACCGCCCATGCACCAATGGGAGGGTCCAAGGGGCTCCCCCTCCCCATGCAGCATTGGGAGGAGGGTTCCACGTGGCTCCCCCCTCCCATGATACAATGGGAGGGGCCAAGTGGCTCCCCCCGCCCATGCACCAATGGGAGGGTCCAAGTGGCTCCCCTCTCCATGCAACAATGGGAGGGTCCAAGGGGCTCCCCCCCTTCCATGCACCAATGGGAGGGTCCAAGTGGCTCCCCACTCCCATGCACCAATTGGGAGGGTCCAGTGGCTCTCCCCCTACACATGCACCAATGGGAGGGTGGTGGGTCCAAGTGGCTCCCCCCTCCCATGCACCAATGGGAGGGTCCCAGGGCTCCCCCTACCATGCACCAATGGGAGGGTCCAAGTGGATTCCCCCCTTCCCATGCACCATGGGAGGGGGTCCAAGTGGCTCCCCCTCACCATGCACCAATGGGAGGGTCCAAGTGGCTCCCCTCTCCATGCACAATGGGAGGGTCCAAATGGCTTCCCCCTCCCATGCACCAATGGGAGGGTCCAAGTGGCTCCCCCCTCCCATGCACCAATGGGAGGTCCAAGTGGCTCCCCCCCCCTTCCCATGTCATCCAATGGGATGGTCCAAGTGGCTCCCCCCTCCCATGTCACCAATGGGAGGGTCCAAGTGGCCTCTCCCCCTGCCCATGGCCCAATGGTAGGGTCCAAGTGCTCCCCCCTCCCCATGCATCCAATGGGAGGGTCCAAGTGGCTATCCCCTCCCATGCACCAATGGGAAGGTCCAAGTGCTCCCCCCTCCCATCACCAATGTGAGTAGGGTCCCAAGTGCTCCCCGCCTCCCATAGCAACCAATGGAGGGTCCAAGTGGCTCCCCCCTCCCATGCACCAAGGGAGTGTCCAAGTGGCTCCCCCTCCATGCACCAATGGGAGGGTCAGTGGCTTCCCCCTCCCATGCACCAATGGGAGGGTCCAAGTTCTCTCCTCTCCCCTTCCATGCACCAATTGGAGGGTCCAAATGGCTCCCCCCCTCCATGCACCAATGGGAGGGTCCAAGTGGCTCTCCTCCCCCCTCCTGCCCATGCACCAATGGGAGGTCCAAGTGGCTTTTTTTTTCCCCCTCCCATGCACCAATGGGAGGGTCCAAGTGGCTGCTCCCCCCCTCCCTCACCAATGGGCAGGGTCCAGTGCTCCCCCCCCATCCCATGCAGCATGGGAGGGTCCAAGTGGCTCTCCCCCCCCCTCCCATGCACCAATGGGAGGGTCCATCATTGGCTCTCCCCCTCCCATGCACCAATGGAATGCAGAGATGTTATGCACTAAAAGATCGAATATGTATGGTGGAGAAGCTAATTTAAAACTTTTATAAAAATCATTTAGATTGTGTCATTTAATGCCTTCATCTTGGCCACATTTTTATGTTTTTATTGTGGGGTCTCAGGCAGAAATCTCATTCACAAGTCAGGGACAAGGTCATCATGGCCATGAACTGCCACTTTCAAGTACTTTACAGTGTTTTCATTTGCTGTATTTTGTTTTGATGCTCTGTGGCATCTACTTCGTCTCTCTCTTGATTGGAAACACGACTTTCTAATATATTGATGAACAGTCACTACATTCAAGCACGAGCTGTCTAATATATTGAATAGAACATCACTACACGACTTCAAGCATGACTGCCTAATATTTGATGAACATTCACTACATTCCAAGCATGACTGCCGAATATATATTGATGAACAGTCACTACATTCAAGCCTGGACTGCCTTAATATATTGATCCCTACAAATACCACTGGCTTTTGCCAATCTTGCAAAGTCCAAAAAGTGACAACAGTAGTTGCTACAATTGAACTTATGACACTAAGGAGGGGACAAAGGCTTACTGAATATTTCATTTGAAATGCCCATTGTAATAAACTATTCTGCAACGTTTTGTACTGATATAAGATTTTTTTATGTTGTGCAAGACAAAAACATAATAATTGTGATTATCATGTTTGTGGAATTGTTGGTTATTCCTTTCTATAATTTTCCTGCACAAATAATCATAACACACTGTATGAGTGTGAAATGAGTTATGGCTTTATTCTGTTATTTCATCACTCTTACACCAATGTATACAGAACACCGAATTAACTTGAATTGTATATATTATTCTCTTTGTATTATTCCTTCTAGGTATTGAGTTTATATTTTAAAACCAGGCATGTTAGCTGAAGCAGCAATAAAGTTGAAAACAACATTGATAATGCAGCTATAACCAATATATATAATCACTGCCAGTATAAAGATTTGATTATCTTGTCTCGGTGCAAAATCCACATGCATTAATTTGTTGCCCCTTTCTTGATGAAAAAAGGTTTTTTTTGTCTAGTAACATTCAATAAGTTGTTTTTCTTTATCAATTCATCTGGGCATATTTGTTGCCCCTTATTATGATAACAAAGTTTGGCTAATAAATTCAGATATTTGTTTCCTTGTATCAATTCATCTGGGCATATTTGTTGCCCCTTATTATGATAACAAAGTTTGGCTAATAAATTCAGATATTTGTGATGCGATCTGGGAAAACCCGCCGCATGGTGAAAAATTTATATTTTGAGTTTTGACTCTCATTGGAAAGTTTGAAATATAAAGTTTCCATAACTTTTTACTTATTTCTTCTATGATACACATAGAAAAAGTTAGCATTATACAATCTGACAAAAAAATAAAGTACAACATAACAGATTTAAGATATTTTATTTATTTTTTCAAAATTGTCCTGCCCGAATGTCGCGGGTTTTCCCAGATCACATCACATTTGTTTTCTTATATCAATTCATCTGGGCATATTTGTTGCCCCTTATTATGATAACAAAGTTTGGCTTTGTTTGTTATTAACTAATTCGTCTGGTATTAGCCTTTGGGCTGCATGTGTTTATTTGAATTTAAAAATATAAATTGTGTAGAAAAAGAATCTGTTATTTGTTGTAGTTATCATTAGAATGATGCAAAATGCTTACATATCAGGTCATGCCATTGATAGGTCATCTAATGTGTATGTGTGTCTATGTGCATGTACATATAGGTTTGGTTTAACAGCCAAAAACCTAACACAAAAATTCTTTTAAACTCATCTGAAGGTGGTCTTCCACATTTTCCCCATTGTGTTCACTGTGTGATAGCAAAAGCCAGTTTTTTTGCAGTTGACAAACACTTTTGGTTAAAATTCCATTTTTTAGGGAATGTTTAAATCAGTTTCCCACTTGGTGTGTTGATAGACTGCAACAAAGCAGTTAGGAGGGTTATTTGAGTTGATGTCAAAGTCATGTAGAGCTTTCTAGAAGTCATACACCTTTCAGATTCTTTAAACTTTTGGAATAAAATTTTGCATTTCAACTTTTTCATTGTGCTGTCTGAGAGCATTTTCTAATCTACTTCTAATTGCAAGACCTATCAGAACTATTTTTCTCTACATTATTCAAAGGAGTGATAGGGGATGCATTTTTATTGGCTTTGGATCACTGCCTACCAAAGTTGAGATCATGAGAGACCATTCTTTTATAGTTATCAGCAACCTGATACTACACCATAAGTCTTGTAACCATAGGTAATCCCAGGGGAGATGGAGGGGGTTATTCATTGCGGGTTGATGAAAATGTAATGATCACCAGAATTTCACGGGTTTGGGATTGAAAATTGTCTTTCTGTCTATAAACTTGTAAATATTCTAGTTTCCTTGCATTTTATCACTAGAAGCCCTAAAAAACTAATTTTATGCATGCTATATGCCACAGTAGCATAACATTTGATACTGTTAGTTTTTGTTTTAAAGCAGCACTGGCACATTTTCACAAAATATGAAATTTCTTCAATTTGTCACAAATGATAGTACAGGAAATTGGAAGTATAGAGATATATTTTACACATAAAATAACATATCCAAAAACACATAGGACATGTACTATAGAGGCTAAAGACCTCCAGGTAATCTGTAGGCTAACTTTAAGTTTGCTGTAAGTGTAAATTTAGCAAATTTAAAACAAATGTGTCTATTTTAAATGAATAACATAGACTGTACTCATTGAATAAACCACAAAGGTCACAGGGTGCATGCCATGGAAATCAACTCTGACATGTGTTTTTGTTAAACGCCATTTCCGTTGTCTGCTGAATAAATGTCGCTGGAGTCGTTTTTATTATAAAATCATTTCTGTTGACCCAAAAAAAAAAAAAAAAAAAAAAAATGGGTGCTGATTTGGTCCTAATCATTTCAGGTGAAGGGCTAATGTATATAAAAGCTTTACAACCATGCAAAAATTTCATTTTTGAAATCTTGAGGGCGCACTATTTTTCTCTTTAATAAAGGTGATTTGTCCTCTTCAGGGATATGATTCCTTAACTTGAGATGACCTACCATTCTGAAATTTGCCCCAAGCATCTTGTTTTTCTCACTTTCTGCAATGGTGTAATAAGGTTTCATTGATTGAAAGAAAACATTCACCAAATTGAAACCGTCTGGTCTCGAGCCATATTTATTTTTTAATTATGGGCCATTAAAGACACAGCATTGTTTTCTCTTTTTAATCATTGTCAGCCATGGCTTGAGTGGAGGAGAACCAAAAGACCTCAATCATGAAGCAATTTGTTGTAACCAGGGTCCCTTGCCTTTGCATATTGCCTGACATAACTTTGTCAAATTAAACCAAGTTTAACCTTTCAAATGCACTTTGAGTCTGTTATTGATCGTAGCCATGGTTAATAACTCCCATCTAAAAACGTAGTTGGTTTTGTACTCTTAGAAATATGAGGTACATACTGAATTACATGACTTTTTTTTTTTTAAGCAGTGTAAGCGAGAACATGAAACTGGTTTGTATTTTACAGATATTGATTAAAAATAAAGCCAATTCAACTAAAATATTTACATAATTCCCCTTGGAATTTTAGAGGTTAATTGAGAAGGGAAGTAGCCTTGAACAGTCTGTTGGGGTTTCCAGTTTATGGAAACGATAGAAATGATGAATATAAGAGTTTGATCTTTCAAATCTATGCTTATAAGCATTAGCATATCTGATAATGGAAAGGACTTCGACATTAACATTGTTATTATGAATGGTAGTCATAATGAACTAAGTTAAACCCTGACCTAGCAATTAAGTGTGCTGATGGCATTTTTCATTCAAAATTATGCATAATAAATAAGTTTTGTTTTAAAGTTTTGTGGCCCAATATAAAATGAAAATGAGAAACATATTGAAATTAAGCCTCTGAGAATAGACACTCTATCGTAGAATTCTTGTCATTTTTCAGAAGTTTTTTTTCCTTTTGTGAAATTTCGAAACTCCTTCAAGTACTGGAAACATACCACCTTGATACTGACTTATATTTTAGCACCTTTAATTATGTATACTGCATTCAATACTGAGAAATCAAGGCAGGATTTAATTAGACGGGGTAGGTCTCCCTGCGGCATGGTTATTAAACTAATTTAAAAATGGTTATACTCTGACTGGGAGTCAGTTGGTCTAAATGGAGTGTTTGGAGAATTGATTTGGAGAAATGTTAAAGGTTTTGGGAGTATGTAAGTGCCTTGATGGTGATATTTTAAATGGCCTGCAATGTGATTAGAAATGTCAAGGTCAAAGCTAAACCATTTGTCAAATTGCAAAAAAAATGTTATGAATTTGTTTAAATATTTGAAATCTCTCCAGTTTACTAAAAATAATATAAAACTGGATTATTTGTTCTTTCAGTCTGTTTTTATGTATCTAATCTATTTTCAAAGTGATTTTAACCACAGAAAAAGCTGCCATGTTTTTTTGCTATGTACATATTTATATGTACATATTTATTATTTATTTTCATTACTGCTAGGACAATCATGCAATTATCTCTTGGAAATACCACAGTATATAGTACATAGTGTTGTTTACCACAGTATTTAGTACATAGAGATGTTTAAAGGAAATATGTCATGATTCTGAATATTTTGAAATTTTGGTATGGATGGAAAGCTTAAGTAACGTAGATTACATATAAATCAAAATAAGTTGAAAATTGTCCACATTTGTTGAGTATTTTGCCCTTTTAATTTTCCGCCCAATAGCTTACTCGAAAACGATTCCGACCAATCCACATCGCAGGCAAATGGTGACGTCAAAGTGATGACCATCCATAATTTACGTCGTTGTGACCATCATATCGCAGTGTTGCCACTTTCCTATAACTGCAATCGATGTGTTTTTATATCAATAATAATTAAAACACAACGAAATGAAACAAAATATGTCATTCTGTAACTTATTTTCAAATTTTATTATTACTTTCATTAATCCATCAATATTACAGTGTCAGCAATAACAATTCGAGTCAACACGATGTTTTGGTCATCACTTTGACGTCACGAGGAGAGCAAAATTGGGCGCTTTTGATCAATGAAGCCGTGGCGAAAAATCCGCCCGTTTTCTTCGTATGTCAAAAAAGCAAAAATTAAAATGCCTCTATTTTGTTAATTTTACATCAAATTGTATTATTTTTTCTGGAATTTGTGATGTATGTACATATATTTTATGAATGTAAGTCAAACTGAGCTTGACAAAAATCTTGACATATTTCCTTTAAACAGTTAACATACTGATAGCTCTATAGAGATGCCCAGAGGGTATCGGCCAGGTAGCGTGTACAAACATGAAACTAGAACATAGATCAATAGGGTAACAATGTGCTTTCATTAAGTCTTATGAGAGGCTTTAATCATGTTGTTGGTTCTGAATAGCAATATATCTGCCTCCACAAATAGCCACTTGCACAAAGAGTAATTCATAGCAGAATTCTGAAAATGGAAAGCTAGAAAGATTCTTTCTTTATGGAATTTGGATGGTGAAGAATGATCTTTCAAAGTTAGAAAATTTGCAGATGTTTTAAGGTCATTCCACTTGGGGATGCCCGTGGACAACACTTAAAATTGTTAGATTGCAGGTTCCTTCTAAATTGTTTTACAAATTAGGCATCAAATTATAGGAGAGATTCCATGACATTGTTTGTATTATTTCTTCTTAAGTGGTGTGTGCTGTCTTCAGTAGATAGCAAGGCATAAGAATATTACATTACTATCTCGAATAGATGCCAATGTAAGTTAAGAGCACTTGTTCCATCGTAGCATATTGCAATAAGTAAAATATTGAAACTTGCTATCTCCAGTAGATAGTAATGCCAGTTAAGGGCACTTGTTCCTTGACAGCACTTGATAGTAAAATAATAAAACTTGCTATCTTCAATCATATAGTAATGTCAGTTAAGGGCACATGTTCCCCCACAAAGTGTGAGAGTAAAATTATGAAACCTGCTATCTTCGGTAGATAGTAGTGTCAGTTGAGGGCACATGGTCCCTCACAACATGTGAAGGTAAAATAATAAACCTATTATCTTCAGTAGATAGTAATGTCAGTTAAAGGCACATGGTCCCTCCCAACATGTAATAGTAAAATAATAAACCTATTATCTTCAGTAGATAGTAATGTCAGTTAAAGGCACATGGTCCCTCCCAACATGTAATAGTAAAATAATAAACCTGTTATCTTCAGTAGATAGTAATGTCAGTTAAAGGCACATGGTCCCTCCCAACATGTGAAGGTAAAATAATAAACCTGTTATCTTCAGTAGATAGTAATGTCAGTTAAAGGCACATGGTCCCTCCCAACATGTAATATTAAAATAATAAACCTGTTATCTTCAGTAGATAGTACTTTTAAAGGAAGATGACCCGATTTAAGTCTATAAATTTTTCATCTTGATAGAATGGCCTTCACACAAACTCATCTGAAAAGTTTTGCATCAACATTTCAACCCATTTTGAAGTGAGTGCTAAAAACATGATTTTGTAATCCCCATAGAGTACTGTGTGAAATTAATATTGGTCGGCCAAAATGGGGCTTATTTTCGCTCATAACATCCAACCAAACATCCTTTAGTCCTAAGATTTCACAGGGTAAATGAGAAAAATAGTAGCTTTCTTCTGATACTGAAATTTTGACCACTTCCGGTAAAATCTGGGGTCCCTGGGGACGAGGCTATTAGCGATCGAACCATGGACCTTTAAGGGCACATGTTCCCTCACAGCAGTGATAGTGAAATAATAAAATTTCAAAAAGAAAAAACCAACAATAAAGATAAAATAAAATAAGTAGAGTAATAAAACCTATCTTCAGTAGATAGCAATGTCAGTTAAAGGCACTTATTCTCTCTCTCACAACGTATGATAGTAAAATAATAAATTATGCTGTCTTCAGTAGATATAATGTCAGTTAAGGGCACATGTCCTCTCACTGCATGACATGTCGTCGCCCACATCCATACTGGTCCTTTATCTGGCAAAACGCCCGTTTTCCGAGAAAATTGCGATTGAAGATCTTTCGGGGAAAAACTTCTTTCATGTACAAAAACATTTAGAGTTTTAGCCCGTGTATAATTATTTTATGGCCATAATAACTTAGAAAGAGACGCTAAAACTTTGTTTTAAAGTTGATTTTAAATACTAAGATTATATCACTGTTTTTATCATCTCTAAATATGTCTCAAAAGTCATAAATCTATTTTGCAATTCGTATTTTGCTTCTTCTGCTCTCTCCCGATTTTGCGGATAAGACGCAGATAAGACAGCATGTGAAAATCGTTTTTAATGTGCAGGAGAACGCTCGCACCATAATACGACGAATATAAGACAGTATGTGAATTCGTTCCCTGTGGAAGAGGACGCTCACACTGTTGATACTACACGATCAGACAGTATGTGAAATTCCGTATGCCGAATTGGCCCAGATATATCTGTATGTGAAATGCGAAATTTTTAAATAATCACAAAGACACTAGGCCTTAATTAATTCTCAGTAATTAGGGCACAACCACTTCTGTAGTTTGGTGTTTTTGTACTCAACAATATCACCACAGACCAAATATCTCAAAAACGTCAAAAATTCAGTAATACGTATGTGAGTGGGCGCCGATGTGATATTAAACCATATACCTTACTATCTCATGTATGTCAGTTAAGCACTTGTTCCCCTCCACACAGGGCTGTGATTTTACTACTGATTTTCCCCGGATATCTGGATTTTTTACCATTCCAATTTCCCTAGAGCATTTTTCTTAGGCTAGTAAAAAAAAAGAAAAAAAAAAAAGAAAAAAAACCTGTGTTGTCACTAAACCTGGAATTTGAATTAACTGAGAGAATACTTTTCAGTCCAGTGTCGAAGTGCGAAGTTTGTTACTAGTACTAATCAAAGACTCTATAATGGGTGGTAATTACCGGTATGGCACATCCCACTGTTGGCTGCCATTTGTTTCAATATTTTGTATCATGTGAATGTGCTCCGGGTATTTTCTGGCGGGTCTATGTTGAAAGATAACGATTTCTGCTAAAATCTTTTTGGGCGATTTTTGTTATAACCGAGTGTTTTGGAGAAATGTGTTTGCCTAAAGAACTACTGAAACATAACAATCCGTGGATAATGAAAAAGGTGGTACAAATTTTTTAATCGTCAAACTCGGTCACTATGTCTCCTTTTAGACGATTTTTTCAGTGTCGGAAATGAAATGCACTTTTCAGATGTGTATTAATTTGTATGGTTTACTCTTGTCTTTTCGTGAAATAGAGTTGCCTTTGAGGGTTTTCCTTTTTTTTTGAACACCCACTGTAAGGGCCTCTTGGCATTTGAGTAGTGTTCACAGGAAAGCACATTTATGAAACTAGTCTCTCATGCAGTCTTATTTCTTTCTTTCGGGGTTCTCAGAACTCACGATTTAAGCAAGTAATGACATTGTTTTGAAATCGATAAAATGGAATTTTGAAATCTGACAAATGTTGTGTTTTGGTTTGTTTTGTGTTTGGCATGAATTGGTGTTGATAAGCAAAAGTATGCCTGTCTATTGTCGTACAATATAGATCTGTGTGAGAGATACATGCATTTGCTCCTCATCTTGGTAGTCATAATTAGTGGGACAACTTGTCCTCAATTATGTCATGTGAGGAAAATGTGATTGTTCCTCTTATTCCTACTTTGCATAACCCGCCTCCTGCCCCCACCAACAATTTTGATAACATAGTATGACATTTGAATGAGCGTACTTTTCAGTGGCCACATTGATACAGGGGTGTTGAGTACATTTAACATTTTACGAATGGGCAAAGTGACCCCAACATGTATGAACGGAGATAGCTGGTCTGGGTCAGTCAGCAGGCTGACAATTTTAGTAGTGTTCATTTTTTGGTGTCCGCCTGCCTAGAGGCAGTAAAGACACATAGGGATCACTTTGGTCCACTGTTGTTGTCTGTAGTTGTTGATGCCTGTTGATGTTGATGATGGAGTGTTCCTGTTGTGAAAAAGGGTTAACTTTGCTGTATATCCTCATACTTGATGGATTTAACCACACTTGTCAAGTTGTAACTAGCATCCCCCACTTTTTGATGAGTTCAAAGGTCCTGCCAAGGTCCAAAGGTCATGTGAGTCAAAGTTGTAAATAGGCGTGAAAATGTAAAATTGACCTCAGTTGAATTCATTGGAACCAAACTGGAATCAAAGGTGCAACCTGAGATCCCCTCATAATTTGTTGATCTAGGGTCACATTCACATATCAAGGTCAAAGGTCATGTTTAGGCCCATCATTCACTAAACCGCGACGGCAGTCGACACAGCGGTCCGAGGACCGATGTATTTTTATTCTGATGAGGGTGAACGCCAGGATATCACTACACATATAACAAGCAAAAAATCTATTAAAACCCTAATAACATAATTGGAGCCCTGCCTGGTACTACACATAGAACAATGGAATTCGATCCGTGTTTTAACGCAATAAATTCACTTAATGGCCAAAGTTTGGGTGCCCGTGAGAGGATTTTTGTGTGAAATTGTCAAAAAGAAAGGGACCACACACTAGGGCCCTAAGGCGGGCCCGGCCCCACTCACCTGTTTTAGAGTGAGCACACGGCGCTCACTGTGCAATGCTTTTGTGTGCACTTACATAGCAATACAACTCCCCATATTTACTCTTCAGTTTTTTTATAAAATGTCAATCAAACCTTTCTACGTTTGATACTGAAATAATGAAAAAGTTGCCATCTTCATTAGATAGTAACTGGCCAGTTAACTTGAGTTAGGGCACTATTCCCTCACCACAGCATATGAAGACTGAAATAAATAAACCTTCGTTTTTTCAGTAGATATTAATAATCAGTTTAGGCACTTTTTCCCTCACACTTACGATAGTAAAATATAAACTTTATATCTTCAGTCGATTAGTATGTCGTAAGGGCAACACATTCTTTTCACAGCCATAAGAGTGAAAAAACGTGCTATGCTCGTAGTTATAATAGTAAAGAATATAAGTTACTATCTTCATAGACAGTAACTGTTGGTTAAAGGCTCATGTTATATCAGTTAGGGCACTTGTTCCCTCACAGTTATGCTAGTAAAAGTAATTAAAATTTGCCTATCTTCTGTAGATGTAATGTCGGTTAATTGCTCATGTTCCTGCACAATATATGATAGTAAAATATAAACTTGCTATCTTCAGTAGATAGTAATGGTCAGTTAAGGGCACACATTCTGTCACAAGCACATTATAGTGAAATAATGAAACTTGCTATCTTCAGTTAGTTATTGATAGTAAAGTAATCTAAGTTCTCTCTTCAGTAGACAGTATGGTGGTTAACGGCTCATGTTCTGTTCGCATATAATAGTGAAATAATGAAGCTAATTATCTTCAGGCAACCTAAACAAAATGTATATAACATCTACAAAATTGTTGTATATATTTCAAAATTCATGACTGGTGTAGGCTTTAGTGAAACCTATCCCATATCCAATGTTGGTAAGGTTATGTTCCAGTAGTCTTTTCACTTCTACACTGGATGATGGTTGGGTGACGAGAAAGGACAGGATCAAGGGGAAGGATAATGCTTTTAATTGAGTCATGGCAGCTTTATTGCTGCTAAACTCACATACCTATAACCTCAGTTTTACTAAGCATCTCTTTCTGGGTAGAAATTGTCCTCACAAGTGCATGGTGAAGCACATAGCTCTCCTCCTGTAGAAATGTATTGATCAGGATTTATGTAGTGCCCAATACCTGTCAATTGTCACAGTTTCAATGTGTTGCTAGAAATTCCTTGTACTCTTGCTGCTATTTTCATCAGTAAACTAATTCATCTGACAAAGTGCATTGCACAGATTGGATAAATATTGATAGCAAACTGCCATGCCTGTGTGTTAGTAAATAGGTGCAGGCCTAAGTATTTCAACACTTCACTATATCTAGTGCAGAGTACACTTGAGCAGATTTTGTGAGTGTATGCCATCAACAGTCTTGGTTTATGCCAACTCAAAATGAGCTGTTCCATTTGGAAAATTGTACCCCTTACCAAATGTCTATAAGGCAATTCTAAACAAATCCCAGTTTAAAAAGGGGGTGCCTCAAGCTGGTATTTAAAAAAACCACAATCTCGTATATATTGTGCACAAAAAAGATGCTCAAGTGAAATAGGCCAATAAAATTATCAATAGAACATAATGGAAATATTGAAGAAAATAGTATTTAGCCCATTTACACACAGGGACTCCATAACCAGTGTGTCTGGATGGCTCAGCTTAAAAAAAAACGACCAGAAAATGTGCCGTTCTCAGCTTTTGTGATGACTGTATTCAAACATCCCTCTGGGAGGGCCTTCTTGTGGAAGCTCCCATGTATACATCCACAAATAACAAATATGAACTTGGTTTTTCTGGGATCAAGATGCACTTGCCTACCAAGTCTCTGAGAAGTTAGTCATACAGACAGACATCAGACAGGCATATTATGTTACAGATTTTTTCAAGGGAAATGTCATTTCAATGTGTACATTTTGTTTTAAGGATTAGCAGCGATTTGCTAATCTGAAACATAAAAAAATCATCAAAATTCATATTTTTATATTTTTGTTACTGGCATATATATGCGAACATAACCTGCAAGTGGTTGGCTTGTAATCTGTGTATTAAAGACAAGGCAGTACTTTTTATCTGATTCTGTAATTGCTATACGTGCGTATACAAATTCGACTTGAGATCAAAAAAGCCTTTCCGATGAATATCACAGACCATACCATACAGTTTTGACCTCAAACACACCATTATTGATCTTTGTTTTTCTTTACGGGTGTCGAACCAACATCATCTGTTTAGTGCAGATTTTGAGAGTCGGGGTTCATAAAGTTGTTCTTTTCTTTCCTTCCCTCAGGAGCAAAATGCAAGGGGCCATAGTACCTCCCGAATGACCTTAAACCATTTCCTCGGAGCGTCGCTCCCAGCTCCTCCCTTGCTGCAACACCCCTGTTTTTGGAGACGCCGTCGCTCTATTTGCAGGAGCAGTATAGATTCCAAATACTTATTTTTTTCTTTATTGGTGGTTTGTTTCTACATTAAAGCAGGTTATTTGAAATTGTACACCCTTAGCCCCTATTTAAGTTAAAAAATGCAATTTCCCCCACATTTTTTTTATTCTCTTGCATTATCGCTGGAATCCCTTTAAAAGTATCTGACAGATGTCGCAAGCGTAGGGTGGGTAAAGGTAAACCATCAAGTTTGCTTTTTAGATTCATTTCGCGAGTCTTCAAAAATTAGCATGAAGTGACCCAGGTATATTTAACCATTTCATTGAATTAGAGACGTCAGTTGCACAGTACCGTTCCATGTCAAGGGAGTGCAGTTTCACAATGGACTAGCCATCATTGAACTCTTCAACTGTCCTTTTTTGTATGCATATTTGTCAGACAGTGCATTCATTCACATAATTTTTTTTTTTTTTTGTTTCTCAAACTATATCAGCTTTTCAGCAAAAGTAATTAAATGTTAGATGACAAATTGCTGACCACTCAATCAATTTGTAGGTATGGAAAATCGTAACGTCATGCTAAGATATTTATGTTAACGGTGCATGCCTATTTGTGCTGTGTCAATCAACTCGGTATTCCCAAAATTATGATAGAATGTAATTTCAATTTTTCAATCAATTTGATTTGAACTCCTTCATCATCAACAGCAAGTACACGACAAGAAACCTGCAATACAAGAAGTAATAATTCAATAGTTATAAAGTAATTACGTGAACGCAAATATTTAACAAGCATTGTCATAATAGAAAAAACGTAAACTGTGAATGTTGAAGATCGAGCACTCTTACACCAGTGCGTGACGGTTGCGTGCCTCTTTTAAAAGTTCTACAATTTGATGCAAAATATAGCACAAGAATACATGTCACATAAAAAGACAAGACAAACAGGACAAAACAAACATGTCTAACTACGAAGCACGGAAGGAGGGAAGGAGGGACGGAAGTAACGAAAGGAAGAAGGAAGAGGGAAGGAAGGACGGTAAGTAATGAGTGAAGGAACGGAAAGAAGGAAGGGAGGTGAGGGTAAAGGACCAGAGTAAAGGCAGACCGAGGGAATAAAGGAGTACAAGGTTAGAGAGGAGAAACACAGGAAGGATAGAGAGAGAGAGAAGAAATAAAGAAGGACGAGTTTAGGCAGGACTCAAGAAACGTAAGTAATACGGACCGGGAGGGAAATAGATAGACCACAATCATGAAGAAAAGAAAAAGGGGGCCCCGAAGTGCCCAATAAAAAGTTACTTTCACATCGCAGAAGTTTATAGATATTGATGATGTGCTTCTTCATTCTCGATTTGAAGGCAGGGAGAGAGGAGAAGATAGATCATTGGAAAGAAGATCCAGAGCACGGGTCCTTGCTTTTTTAAGAAGTGTTGCTTGCAAGGACATAATTCTAGCAGGTGAGAAGATCATCCCTATATCTTGTGTTATAAATTATGAGAATTAGAATCGATTTTTAAAGCATCATCGAGTAGATCCTCAGGGAGAAGCCCTTGCTGGAACTGATACATGAAGGTTATCAATTGAAGCTTGTAAATATCATGTATTTCAAGTTGACAGGGAGGCTAACAAAGGACAGTGTGATCTAGCCACAGAGAATTGGTACAAGTCCGTATAACCTTCTTTTGAAGGAGAAGTAAAAATCAAGATTACTTTGCTTAGGTCCCACCAGATCATAGCAGCTCAGACAAATAAGGGGAAGGACCAAGAGAATTACTAGAGAATTTTTAAGGAATCTTGAGAAGAAATGGGCGGACTTTACGGATGATGCCATTTTAAGTATCATCTAAGAGCTATGTTAAAGATGCATTGCCAGATTTTTGTAACAAGTTGGAATTCTGATGAAAGCAATATCAGCCTATTGCAATCGGAGAAGATTTTCCCTTTTTTATCTGTTCACTGTATTCTATCTATCTTTCTATAATATTGGATGTCGCGTAGGTTGATAACAGAAAATATCGCCGCTAGCCTAGATCAAATCTCGGGCGAGTCGAAGACGAGCCTGATAATTTCTTGGTCGGGCGATATTTTTCTGTTATCAGCCGAAAAAAGCCATCCAATATTATTATTATTATGCAAGAAGGGAAGCTGACTTGACCAACAATAGTTTTTAAATGCTTCAAAACTAATAAAAACAGTTTGCTTGATGAGTTCCATGACCGAATGCCCAAGATTTTTGCGTATTGGTGCATGTTGGGCAGTACGCGGCGCTAAGCGCACGTGGTATTGCACCACAGATCTAATAATAAGTTCTGGTCGTTGGCATTCATGCTTCTTCCATTTGTTTGCAGTAATTTGCCGCCCTCTAAGTGCAGTTCTTTAGTTTAAAACAATGTTTACTTATGATAATGCCCACTACTATGTTTTTCACATATATGGAAATTTTTCTTTTATGTTACCATGCCCAGCACTTAATAATCTGACATCACAATTATATCACCTGCAGGATTAATCAGTTGGGCACCCATCAAATTGATTTCCAAATGAGAGATATTAACTTCATTTGAATGGGTAAGTTGCAAAGGCGTTTTGCTATTATGGCAACTTTTTGTTACTCGGTGGGTAGACCCCTATCACATCTGTTCCCCAATTTACTCCTTCAATTTTGAGATTGGTATCGGAGGAAATGAATTTTTCATGGCTATGAATATTAATGAGCTCATTGCAATATTTTTTCATAAAATGTGATTAAACCCCAGTTGTGAGGCCACTATTATGCACCGCATAATTCTTGTTTACCAACTTGTCCATGTATAACCTGCTTTTGTTTCACCCAAAGGATTATTTCTGTTCTGTCATTGATAATACATACCAGTGACAATTACAATGAGGATGATAAGTATGATAATGATGTTTAACCATACTAATGATTATTATTATCTGGTGATAACAGTGATTATGATATTATTAAACATTTTTCTTATCACTTGTAATGTGAAGCATTCCTTGATGTTTGTGCTAAGTTGTTGTAGTTTTACCCATTTGAGATGTAGCCCAGTAATTTCTACCTGCTTGTCTTGTCTTGTGTCTTCTAGCGGGCCACACCTACTTGAATGTTTTTTAACTCAGTGATTGAATAGGCTTCATCACTGAAGCTGAAGCCAAGAGGGCAGCCAAGGTACTATTTGGTTAATCATCTCTTTGTTTTCTTTTGCAGTCTTGTTAGTGATTTTCCTTCCTTTTTCGGATTTGTAATATAGATTCTAGCTTATTTTCCTGTTCAATTCAAGCCCTCATTTCTTGAATTTTCTCTCAATCTGATTTGTCTAGGGATCATTAGGGTCATTAAATATTTCAATGCTATTTCATCAATAGAATTCAAATGATTTTGATTAAAAAGTTATCATTGGGTGGAAGATTGTATAGGTCTTTGAAATTTGCAGGGATAAGAATGTCGGGTAATTTGAGTTACTGTTTAGGGCTCAAGGTTAACATTGGGTATTTTATCATACCTTCTTTCATGAAATTAATATGTTCCTGATTAAGGGATTATCTTTGGGGTTTCAATCTGGCTCTGAAACTAAAGCTATAGTGCTTTTCTTACTGGATGGGAATAATGAGGATACTACACTAAAGCAATGTAAGTGATAAAGCCCAATTCTAAATCTTCTCATTATGAATATAAAAAATAACATTTAACCCTTTTCAAAATAGCGTAGCTTTTTCTTTTCTGCCATCTAGGATGTTAACTAAAATCAAGTCCGAGTTTATATAGGTTTTGAGGTCATTTTAACATACTGTTTCCATTTAACTCTTTAGAGATTTCAAATCTTTAAGGTAATGATCCATGAATAGGGTACCTTATGGTCTGTAATTTTAGGTCAAAGGTAAAGTAAGGGTCATTTGTAGTCATTATTGATTTATGAAACCAAGTTGCGAGTAGGGTCAATCTTAACAAAGTGATTAGTGAACTGAATAGAATGATAGCATTGGCGAGATTGATTTGATGGATCGGGATTATTTAGTGATGTAGATTTTGCTAGAATTGTAGTTCATGGTTTTGACCTGTCGTCCGGTTGATAAGTGTACTGCTGTGTATGCTAAGAGAACCATGTGGACATAATTAAAAAGGACCTGGCACATTTGAAAACTAGTGCTTGCCCTCAGATTGTTCAAAAACAATATTTTTGCATGGTGGGGAAAGCTGATATACTTAATGTCGCCGGCGACATTAATTCAGGCGACGATGGAATGGTGTTTTACACAAGAAAATGCACGCTGTATGCATGTGTTTCCCACGCCATGCACCCTGTTTGACCTGTCTTATGACTGTTGTGGTTTTAATATCCAATGAGTACGAGTCCTATGATATTCATTTAATATACACTTGTTGATTAAAGTTCCTGGAAAACGTCAAAAGTTAGCCTACAATTTCCTGGATGTCTTTAAACTCTCACTTACACCCTATCTGGTTTTGAGTATGTTATTTTTTATGTGTAAAATGTATCTCTATCTTCCAATGGCCTAGACTATGATTTGAGACAAATTGAAGAAATTTCATATTTTTGTGAAAAAAGGTGCCAGTCCGCTTTAAAATCAATCGTTTTAGTCAATTTTTTTCCCCCAAATAAAATGTTCTTCATGAATCCTTCTGCGAAGTTGCACCACCCGGAACTTCTGGGACACTTTCATGACCCCCCCGGGTAAACTGCACCCTGTCCTTTCCCCCCTCAGATCTGATTGGTTATCCTGTGGAATGAGGACAAATAAGTTGACCCCATGGGCAGGTACTAGCTATTTGATTGGTTATTTCACAGGGTTATATGGTGGAATTAACCATCAGAGACATGAAAGAAAGGGCTAAAACCTATGTCCTTTTGGTTAGTTACTCAGAAGCAGTATACTGTAAAACCATGTAAAAAGCACAATAAAAAAAAAAGATAATCCGCATGCATCAGAGGTTTACTTTGAAACTTGGACATGTTATACAGCCCATGCGTTCAATTAATAACTGTAAGCATAAAGTCAGTTCCAATACATGATGATTTCAGGTGTTAACAGATTCCAGCCTGTAGACTTTCTCTGCTCATTAGTGGGCTACATAAATGCATTATGGACAATTATAAAATTCTCATTTAGAAAAAGTCCTAAAAGTGAAAATGGCTTTTGCATTGCTGTCATTGTGTCATTGCACGCTAGTCCAGCCTACTTGCTTTAAGCAAATTCAGCAGTTAGATTTTGGTCAAATTATGTATGGTTCATACATGGTAGGCAAAGATTTACCCTAATTTTGAATCACTTGCCCACTCGGAAGCCATGGGCTGGTTGCGCCTGTGGTGTTGTGGCTCAGCCTATATATCCTTGTGCTCTTCTTTATTTTTTTTTCACTCCTGTGACTTTTGTTTGAAGTGTGATTTAATATCACGATATATTCAGCTTGTATTGCAAGCATGAATCAGTTACTCAGAAGCTACAGAATTATAATCTAATCTGCTTTCATCCTAAAGTCATGACAATACAGTGAAAGTAAGTGCAATGTGATTTGTTTGTACAACTATCATATGTACACTTAATTCAACTATCTGCTTGGTACTTATGTAACACTACTGCCGTAGTTTACTGAATTCCCAAGGATGATCATTAATTAGTACCCCTTGAGAAATATTGGCAACTAAGTTGTGTTTTTATAATATACGACCAAGTATGTCAGCATGGTATTCTGTCATCTAGTAAATAATAATTGTCAGAAAATTATTGAAAGTGATCCCCAACCAAACATTTTGGGGATTGTGTGGGAATAACAGGCAGAGTAGGAGTTCACAAAATCAACAACTGGCGAGGCAGGCGTTACATCTGCACATCACATTGGGTGGAATATTAAGAAACAAAAACAAATATGACAAGAGATACTCAAAACAGAAATAAGGTAAAAACCATTGCAAATTTTAATGTATGAAATTGTGGAAGATAAGTATTACATTAATATCTTCCGGGTGCTATAAACAATTTCTTAATCGAAACACTTGACCTCAGATAATCTTTAGTCCTTTGATCTGACTTTGACCTTATTAATATAGTTCAGTGTGCATCTCTTGGCATGGCCTAGTACGAAAATTCACGGGTTTGAATCCCCGGTGTGGACACTTGCTGGGAGTTATCTGGGTATTCAATCTGGATTTGATCTGTAACCAGCTATTGAAATTAAGGTGCCAGACGAGAGAATTTTTAGCACCCAAATATTGTTGTCATACTAGTGATTTCATATAGATTAGACATACTCCATATATTTCCTACCTTGTATTTGGCTACAGAATGTCTTAAAAGAGAGAAAAAAGGTGATTTTGATTTACTTATATTTCATTGTAAAACATAGGCTGAATTTCGTATTTGCTCTTATACAGGGTGAGTCAAAAAAACTTGACCCGGATTGACTCCGCCATTTTGAGTTTTTAAATAACATATATCTATAGTAGGATTTTTTATTCCTGTCAGTTCATTAAAAGTTTTTGGGGCGTGTCGACGATTCCATTCGTTCTGAGAGGTTGTATACTTCACTCAATCAATACAATAGAAATTTGATGTGATGATACCAGATCAGCTTAAGGCCATAATTAAAAATGCCCGTTTTCTCACGAACAAAAATGCAAGGCAAATGAACTGAATAAATTCCAAACACCAAACTTGAACAAACTCTGAAGCATTCAACATAAGAAAATGCTATGAATAATTATTTAGCGCCAAAGTTCATTTACATCACTAAGGAATATTAGACAATCTGATACGTTTCATTTATTGGCCTTGTTCCAGAAATAATGCATGTCATCTTGGTCCAATAAATTGTCTAAATACTAAGAGTTTTGGCCACTCATAACGAACTACAATATTTACGTGGCCTAATCCTCCTCAACGTTCAGATGCTCACCCGGCCTCGATATTCATGACACTTTATCCGGTCTTTGATGGACCCCAAACAAAGAAATCGATAGCGTGTCTCAGACTGTACGACAATCTATTCAATTGGTTCTGGTATGAAGCCTTTGCATATTTGGTACCAAACGGTTCATGGAAAATGGGTTACAGCATCAATTCAGTTTAACAAAGTTGAGCATTTACAGCTTTTTAGTTTTAATCTCAACACATCCCCTCCAAATAAATTCTTACCATCGACAATATGCGTTTACTGACAGGAATAAAAAATCAGACTATAACATATGTGATATCATCAGAAAGCCTATTTCATTATCTTTAATTTGCTGCAAAGATAATTCCAATCGGTTAAGTATAGGCTGAGCTACAGTCTTTTAAATCAAGTAGTCCGCTTTTCACCCTATCCACGGATTCCCATTTGAATGCACGGCGCCCGACTAAGCAAATGACTCCCCAAAATGATAAGGGTATGTCTATGTTTATGTCATATAAAGTGGTATCTTAATGGTGCAAATGATAATGCTAAGATTTATTTGAAACACTTTTTCAAGATGTTGTTTATTTTGGTCTACAAATATGGACAATACTTTAAACCTCAGGAGGTTGTCACTGATGTCTGTTCCTTCATATGGTATGATTCATTCAACTCCTCCAGAAACTAATATGTGTTTCAAGTTAATTTATTTTTCAAATGATTGTTATGAGTGATGAGGACGTAGAAACGGTAAGAGGGCATCGATGGTAAATTATGACTGAATTTTGTGGGGTTAAATAGCATCACATTTATCCTGCAGTCAATAATAGCCCGATTTTCTTCTGGACACTGATTTCCTTCGCTGAACACCATTCATTTTAATGTGATTCCGTGGACAGAGCAGAAAACTGACTGCTTGATTCAAACGACTGTAACTCGGTCTATACCTAACCGATGTGAATGATCCTTGCAACAAATTAAAGATAATGAACTAAGCTTTCAGATGATACCACATACAGGGTGAGTCAAAAAAAACTTGACCCTGATTGTGTCCGCCATTTTGAATTTTTAAGTAATATATATCTAACATATTTGGTATCACCTGAAAGCTGGGTTTATTATCTTTAATTTACTGCAAAGATTATTCACATCGGTTAGGTATAGACCGAGCTACAGTCGTTTGAATCAAGTAGTCGGTTTTCTGCTCTGTCCACGGATTCACTTTGAAATGAACGGCGTTCAGCGAAGGAAATCAGTGTCCAGAAGAAAATCAGGCTATTTATTCATTGCATATTCTTGATTCGAAAGACTGTAGCTCGGCCTATACTTAACCGATTGGAATGATCTTTGCTGCAAATTAAATATAATGGAATAAGCTTTCCGCAGATACCACATATGTTAGATATATATTATTTAAAAATTCGAAATGGCGGACACAATCAGGGTCAAGTTTTTTTACTCACCCTGTATAGCCAGGTTTGGGGTTAAGGGTTGCGAGGCTCCCATCAAATGTGTTTTAAAGAGTTGTTTACAATTAACCACTTGAATTCGTGGCTGCTGTTTGCTGGGTGGCATTAACTTTTGGGCTGATATTCTTCCTCTTTGAGAAGCACCGTAACAGGAAGACGCAACAGCAATAACCTGAATGAATTCCAAACCTGTTTCAAAACTGTGTTAGGATAGTACTTTAGTGTAAGTCAAAAAATAAACTTGAATTTTGATCTTGTCTTCTAGTGTACCAATATTAATGTAATGTTTTAACATGCACTTGTTGTGTTTCTCCCATTTTGATGAACACTTATTTCAGCAAAATTTGTTTCATGCATGACTGCACACAGGTAAACAGGTAACATAGGGGAATGGGATTGTGCCAACTTGAAAGAATTGAAAATGGGCAAATTAAAATCCCCCACCAACAATACAAACAAAATGAGATATTGCTTACAAACTTATGAGGATACATTTACAGACATTTCAAATTTTGTATTCAACAACATGGCTCCAACTACGATCAACACATAGTTGAGCCATGTGGGGTCATCCAAGGTCAAATCACTACACATGGTTGTATGGTCACAAAACCTGGTGGATGTAATCAACAGTTGCTACCAAAAAAATCAAGGTCAATTCCAGGTCATCTGGTGTCATCCAAGGTCAAATCAATGTCCAATCACTCGAAATGCTTGGATGGTCATGAAACTTTGTGGGTATGGTTAACATTCAGTGCTGAAAATTTGTAGGTCATTTCAAGGGTTATGTGGGTACATCCAAGTCAAATAACTTCAAATGATTGTATGGTCGTGAAAATTGGTAGGTGTAGTCAACATTTGATACCAAATGCTTCAATTATTGCAGTATTTTCTTAAATAGGTTCTTCGCAAACCATAGCAAGTTGAGGCAAATCTCCATATTAGTTATGTAGTTATGCTGGATATAAATTAGGGAGCACTTTTCTGTGTTGTTGGATATATTTCATTATTTAAAGGCACTACAGTGATTTGCTAATCAGAAAATCAAAAAATCATCAAAAATCAGATTTTTGCATGTCTGTAATAAGTACAGGTATCCTAACATACCCCGCAATGATAAGACCAGAAGCAACCTAATAAGTACAAAATCGGAAATTTAAGTCATTGCTGTCCGTACGGACACTTACTACAACATGTAATTGAATGGCGATTTGTATCTTGGAACACTGCCATTTGCTTCCTTTTCTGTCAATTTTTCAGTTGTAAAAAGTAACTCAATGAGAATTCTAAAGACTTATCCTTCACTTTTAAGCTATTGCTGCAAATTTCAAATATTTTGACTCTTTGGGATAAATCACTGATAGTGTCTTTAAGTTATCTTATGATACAGCACTCCTGAAGTGCAAGTTTATTAATTATTTCAGTCAGCCATGCTATGGTGTTGTAGCTTGGAGCAAATCAGGTTCTATAACTGACCTCATAATGAGCCAAACACTCTTAATATAGGAATCAGTAATAACAATATAATAGCAGTAAAAGAGCTGGGTAATTATTCATTTTTCATGCCCAGTCAATCAGGAGGTCATGCCAACATGCATTATTTTCTTGTACTGGTCGAAAATGCTCTGGAAAATGTCCTGATTTGAGGTCCAAAATACCTGAATTCATTATAAAATAATGTATTATTGTTGTGGAATGTCAACTACATATGACATCGTTCAAGCTTTGACTTACGTTTGGTGGACAGAATGGAAGAAACTTAAAGGGAAAGATATCCTACTTAAAATACCATTTTCTAGGGTGAAATTTTGTGTAGAAACTGAATCTGAAATAAAAAATGCATAATTATTAACTTGAAAATTTTTCCCATAGCACTGTACAGGCATATTTCTGCCGAAGTCCTCAAATTTGAGCAAAAATCGGCCGCAAAAAAAATAAGTCCTTCAAAACTGGGACTCTTAGGGCTAAACAAATATAAACTTGGTCTAGAGGGAGGTCTTGGCTATAGCAAGTTTATATTTGTTTAGCCTTAAACCTCACAGTTTTGAAGGACTTATTTTTTTTTGCGAAGGCCTTTATTTTTTTTCACACCCTCCAAAATGTTAGGGGTAGGGGTAACATATTACTACTTTATTTTTTTTCAGTACATTCAACTTAGTCAAGTTTTATATCACTATTTAGCTATTGAAATACTGAACAAAAAGACACAAGAAGCATCACCATAGCTCATACCATTAAAGGAGAACCCGTACAACGAATAATATTAAACAATATACACTATAAAATAATTATTGACCACATATCGAGTGGTTTCATAGAAAAACGGAATTATGTAACCCTAATAATGAATTAAAACCATCTAGTCTGACCATGTGTTATTTAAAAATCGCGCTAGTGTATAACGTGTTATGCGATACGACCGGCACGTTTAGGTCATACATGCCATAGGAAATACACATTATGAAAGCATCATGCGTGAAGATGTATGACGCTACTGTGCCGTCCGTATCGCATTACACAAATACATATCCCATATACAGTAGCGCGAATTTCAAATAGCGCGTGGTCAGACAAAATGCTTTTAATTTGTTATATGGTTAGTATAATTCCGTTTTCCCATGAAACCACTCCATCTGTGTTCAATAATTGTTTTTTATAATATATAGCGGATATTGTGTAGGTTATTCTTGATACCCCTCACAGTTTTGAAGGACTTATTTTTTTGGCGAAGGCCTTTATTTTTTTCATCACACCCTCCACCATGTTAGGGGTTAGGGGTAACGATATTACTACTTTAATTTTTTTTCAATACATTCACTTAGTCAGTTTTTATATCACTATTTAGCTAATTGAAATCCGAACAAAAAGACCACAAGAAGCAATCACCATAGCTCATAAACCATTGAAGGAGAACCGTACAACGAATATATTAAACAATATACACTATAACTAATTATTGACCACATATCGAGTGTTTCCATAGAAAAACGGATTATGTAAAACCCTAATATAATTAAAACCAATCTAGTCTGACCATGTGTTTTGAAAAATCGCGCTAGTGTAATACGCGTGGTTATGCGATACACCCTTCACGTTTAGGTCATCATGCCATAGTAAATACACATTATGAAATCATCATGCGTGAAGATGTACGACGCTACTTGTGCCGTCCGTGTCGCATAACACAAATACAATACCCATATACAGTAGCGCGAATTTCAACTAGCGCGTGGTCAGACAAAATCCTTTTAATTCGTTTTGGTAGTATATTCCGTTGTCTTCCCATGAAACCACCCATCTGTGGTTCAATAATTGTTTTTATAGCGTATATTGTGTAAGTTATTCTTGATACGGGTTCTCCTTTAAGGAGTTATGGCTTTTTCAATCACAAAATTTGGGCAAAATACTTTTTTTCCCAAACCTAACTTATTGGTCACCCTGACGCCGACTTGACTTTTAACCTCGTTATAACAAATAAAGAAAATGATTGATCCATTTAATGATTGAAGATTACAACGTACCCTGTCACATGTTAGCATAAAGAAGTAGTCACTACTAGTAGTTTTCATGTTCAACACTCACTGGAAATTAGCAAGTCAAAATTTTTGTCACCCAAAAAAAAACAGGAAATTCTTGGCTAAAATTGGCCAAAACAAAAAAACTGATTTTTCTCAAAATCAGTGAAAAAATATGGGGTTTTAAGTGAAAAATCTTGAAAAATATGAATTTTACCCTTAGAAACATTTAAGTAAGTAATGCAAGAATTTTGACGGTTTTCACCCCTAAATATTTTTTTCAAACCCGTGTCCGCTAAACGTAAGTCAAAGTTTGAACGCTGTCATATCTAAGTTGGTCTAATATGTATTGAAAGGGGTTTGGGGGCTTAAAAAAACAGCAAATTAAAAGCGATGATTTTAAGTTTTGAAAAGCGTGGCCTCTGAAGTTATAGAAATCCCACCAAATTTTAAGCATCCCAAATATATAATTGTGTGCTTACAAAAAGGTGTACGTATTACTCTATCTGTTTTTATGAAGCACAACGCCCTCGGAAAATGTTATAACCTTACAGTTTATGGCATCACGGAATTTAATTCTCTCTGCTATAACATGGGCTTGATTTTCATAGATTTTAACTGCAGACGTGTGCAGGGATGGGGACATAGCAGGTTCATTTGCTATTGTATTTTGAACGCCGTGTAAAATGACCCTGTCAAACAATTTTTGCTCAGTGAAACAGTAACTGAGTTTTTTTGGGGCCCAACTTATAAAAATTAGATTCAAAATAAATTAAATATTTGGGAGTTTCCAATTATTTGCAAGTCAGTTTAAATTTATCATTGCAATACTCTTGGTATTTAGAATGTGCCTAGGGAAGGGCACTACCAGATTAGAAGCGAACAAATTATGCATATCGTGCATGGCTTGTGGTGTTACATTACACACACGTTAAATACACACACACACATTCATACACTCATCACCCAAGTCATCTAAAACATATTCTATTCATAAGCAAAGGCAAGCAATTTTCATCATTCTTTCTTCACTTCTCCTACAATACAATATCAACATTAATATTTAGCACTTTTAAGCTTCATATCTTTTGATAGAATCTTGTTTTGTGTCCATCTTTGGTCTTGTCAGCTTCTTTTATAGCCCATTCATTAGCTATTGCCTGTCCACATGGTACTCTTGAGGTGAGTCCAAACAATTCCTAGTTCATGGATTTTTCTGTGACCGTAACTGGCCAAAATGGTGACTTGCATTTGTTAAGTCCATAACATGCAAACATTAGATGTGTTATAATGCCCTCTGGGGATAATGACTGGACTGACTGTACTGTGGCGGATCTATAGAGTACTAAGTCAGGTGTGTCATATGACATAGTCCTAGAGTAATGGCTGCTAAATGAATAGCCTAGAGATGGCTGGTAATTGACCCCATTAGATGCTAGATGAGCTTGGGAAGACAGTAACTGCAATTTAGATGTGATTGGTTGTTTTTGTAGAGTTACACGATCAATTGGCAATTGCTATACAGATACTATAGGGCATTCAGATGATTAAGGCCTGTAAATGACCAAATGCTGCCCTGTTTGGGTTTTAGTCAGGCTTCCTTGTCTTCTGCCTTCTCATGAATTATTTGCAGGTACTTATGTACATTATCATTTAACCTGATGTACAGAAACAGGTTACACCCTTCTACCACAGTGTTCACAACTACTCCCGACTTTTTTGTTGATATTTTTAGCCTATAAATAGGTTTTTTAAAGAGCTTTAATTAATCAATAATGCGAGAATTCCCTTCCATTTAGCCATGATGGTAAATTAAGTTGACGTAAAATTATGATTAATTTGAGAATATTTGACACAACTACTTTACTATATTAACATAATCCTACAGATGTTTACCTCATAGCCCCCCCGTGCAGTCTACTCCACATCAATTAAAACAAACAATTTGCTCATTTTTCAGAACTGTGGGGCCGCTAACCAATTTTAAAGGCTGACTCAGAGATTTCAAACATAATTTTTTTCTGAGTATTAATTAGAAATAGCCAGTTAGAACTAAAGATATTCGCCTAAAATGCACGAATTAATTTCCAACAGTTTGAGATGATCGGATTTTCGTTTTTTCATGCAGTAAACATTTATGTATAGTAGGTAGTGCAATAGGATACTGTGGTAAACAAAATTCTGGATCCGGATTTTTTTGTTTTATTTAATGTGATTTTCTATATGAAGGACTTTGAATTCAGCTTAGCTTCTTTCACACAATTGATCACTATATTACAAGCATTAGGTACAACAAAAAACATGATTTGTTTTGAAAATTGAGAGCGCCTTCCTCAGGAATCTCTGAGGTCGGCCTTTAAGGTTGATGGCATTATATGTTAATTCCTCAGAATAGCATAAATCTCCCCAATTATTTTTTTATTGTTACAGGCTATTTTAACTCGATGGCTAGATTCGTAATGTGCATCCACCCCATCTGATACATATGACAATATGGTATTCGCTGATGTAGAGCACGTTAAGATAAGACCGTTGCCAGGTCAACTGTCTCACCTATAACTTTGGGTTCGAGCCCTGATCACAACATTGATCACACACAAATCCTATGGCAAGTATAATTTGGAACAGATGCATGAGCCAAGGCGTGAGCCCAGTAACCAATGGATTCTAACGTGCACTACAACACCAGCGAAATAGTGGCCATCTCTTGATAGAATAACAAGATTCACCAGTCACAAAAACGTAGAGTGTTTTGAATTGAATTTGAATATTTTTCAGTAAACATTGGTGTAAAGGGAATCAGTTCAGTGTAATGTTCAACTTCAACTTCAGTTTGATTTTGAGAATCTTTGGGATGGATCATATTTATCGGAGATGCTAAAATTAAGTTTAAGGGTAGTGTCACCCTGGTGCTGTTTGTTTTCACACAATTTCTGATTTTTGCCACATTTTACACATCAAACTGTACTGTGTTTCTATGTTACCAACAAAGGTTATCCACTGCAGACAATCCTGATCTGTTTTTTTCCAATTTAAAACAGCTATTGACCATTTAAAAGTCACAAAAACCCGCTTGGTCTAAACGGCGGGAATTTAAGCCCATTTCACGCCGTCATGATGCGCAAGGCCGCAACAGCGCGTCGCGCGGTGAGTTTTTGCTGCGTAATGACGCGTCCCTTTGTTTTAATGTACTTTTTTTGCGGCGAACGGCATCTTTTGGAAAAACGAAAAAATAATATTTGAAAATGTAACAAAGCGCTAATTTGACCAGATGAATTTCAATTTCTTCTAATTTCTGGAGTTGAGACAAAATAATGTTTGATTCAATAGTGCATAAAGAGGTATTTTCATCACTTTCCCAACATACTCAATTTGAAGTTTCAAAGAACCAGTTATTTGAGAAGAGACAGCTTGAAATGGCGTGAAAAGATCACTTTTTTACTAAACCGGTTTTCCAATGTTCAATTTTCTGAAATTTGACAAATTTTCAGACAGATAACTCCAAAAATACCGACGTAAAAGGTAAGGTTTAAACTTTTCTTACGATAGGTCAATCGTCTTCTCTAGGGACGTTTTCCCCTCAAATTCTTCATTTTGCGATTTCTAACTAAAGATTTCCTCGCACTATATCCCTCAAATTCGTAAGAAAGAAAATCCCCACTTTTTGACATTTTTCCTTCTATTTCGAAGTAAGCTCATTTTTAAAAAAGTAAAAAACCGTCCCTAGACAAATTTGTCTTTTTCTAAAAAA